>QFEU01003938.1:0-10850 GCA_003316345.1 Tricholoma terreum
ATCCCTTAAAAAACTGCATTTTGAAACTCTCTAGTCTTTTGAAACCCATAACACATGATAGTACTGCTGTCACACTAACTCACAGTCTACTGCTGACCAATTGCGAATCATGTGAGCTGACCCCACCGTGCCCAGCGGCGGCTGGAACTATACAAGGTTTCCTACTTAAGAATCCAGTTGCCATTTGGTTAACAGCGAAGTTGATATCAAGTGCAAACAACTGACGTATTGACATTGAAATCAGGAGAGCTCGCTACCCAACCCAGACGACGTTACATTTTCAGTGAGGCTGTGAGCGGTAGATGTTTGTCCAACTCAAGATCAGTTTTTTGCTCGGAATTGGCAGGAGAAATTTCTGAACGAAACCCCGTTTCCATAGCAGGGCCTATCAAGGAGAAGGTATGACGTTAGTAGTCTGGGGCGCTTGATCAAGCTACAAGAAGTCCTTTTCTATGTTCTCGAAGTTCGTGATGGAGGAGCTCTGATATGTACGAAGCGAGATAACGGCCTCGAGACGTAGAATAGATGCAGTAGAGTGGTAATCCAATTTCTTCGGTTGACAGCGCTACATGAAAAGGCCAAGTTAGGCCACTTCGATGCCAATGGACACTCAGGCTTCCGCGATATCGTTCATGACCTGCCCTCGCTCCGCAGGACATCGAATACACGTACAAGAGGATCCTCTAGAAACGGGCACTTGGAGAGGTATCGATAGCCAGTAGCAAATGGCGTCATACTGCATCGAAATTGAGTCGCGACTAATCTTGGAACGAAAGGCTGTGGTGATAGCTGAATATGCCGAAATTAAATAAACGAGATAACTGCCGCAATCGTGATATCGATATCAGAGTTACTTGGACAGAACAATCGAAATTACCCAGGGATATCGCTCTCAGGGATGAGCGAGGAATCAGGGTGAGATAGCCTGAAAAAATATCAGAGTCTACGGAAGTTCGCTGGCGCTGGCATGCTCAAGGCATGAATGTTATCGAACGTGTTGCCAGTGTAAGATTCAAATTCGAAAGCTACCATCCCGTTCTCGTTACTAGAAGTATCTAGAAAATTCAACCATGCCCATCTGACTGCTGAAAATGGTCAGATCCTACTTGAAACGGTGGGGTGACCTGATATCGGAACCCCCTGAAACAAGAATTTGAATCAAAGGAACTGCGCACGCCGAGATACCAGAACGCGACCAACTTGAATCTTCAAGGTTCGTCCTCGCCATCTGTGTCATAATTAAGCCCCATGTCGTTCTCCAATGGACGACCTCCCTCGCATGAAATTTCGCCTTATGTATGAGAGGACGAAGCAGAACGCAACAGCTGAAAGGGGAAGACTTACGTACTTATGTAACCGGTGCCGGATGCCGGCTAAGTAACTGCAATTTGATCGAAAATTTCTGTCTGATCGATCATTCCGACATGATTCAGAATGCTAACATGATAATTGAGCTTTCAAGGGCGAGGAATACCGTTGCCGACTGGGGCCAGGTCTATTTTGAAATTTTGAAATCTTGAAATCTGATTTTGGTATATTCGATCGTTGATTTTGCAACTTGCGTTTGGGGTCCCGAGATATGCCAAGTGACTAGTGAAGCTTGAAGTGTGACGCGTTGATGTCAACCGCAATATGCTCGAGCGGTGGTGGCAGGTGATGCCGTTCTCCTAGTCTTTTGGGCGGCTTTTCAAGGTCATTCTCTCAGCTCTCCCTCCTCCTTGCTTCCACTGCATCTGCCTCGAAGATACCTGTGGAAACAAGGGCCATCGCCTGCTGAGGGCAAGATGATCGTTACTGTATCCGGCGCTGACACACTGTTCATGCTGTCACACCAACAACCCTCCTCAAAGAAACGATGTCGACATGCTTTTTGAACACTCGCAAGCATCGTGGCTATGTATTGCATGGCTATGGATGAGTAGGCAAATACTGCAAGCACCCTGGTGGTCGTGGTCTTTCTGGTGGTGCACACCACCATTGGTGTGTTCTCATTCTTCTTGTCATTTCTTTACTATTGATTCCTTCTTTACCGCCACCTTTAGAGTGAACACGGATCACTGCCAACCCTTCGCGTCCACCACTTCTATCTTACGCGCAAGAGCTGTCGCTTTGGCACCATGCTTGTCACCATAAGTCAGGTCTGCTGTCTACGGAGTGGGGACTCTTGTTTATTATTTCCATCGTGTACTCTACAATGCAATTGAAGTTGTTGAGTATCTACTATTCCACTCTCCTGGCTTCCAGCAGTCAGCTCAGTTTATGAGAAAATCTACGCTGTATCTGTCAGTCGTCTTCTTGAGACTTGGCATCTCAGTTTCCGTGCCTGTATCCTGTTCCACAACTGCATCTTTCAGGCCCAACCTCGTACATACCCAATTGCTTCCGCACATCGGAGAATGTTGCTTGCTGAATGCCTTGATCTTGTTTGGTCCTCCATCCCAATAGACCTCGCGCCCAGCAACGGATGTATTCCTGTCGAAGCAAAGAGGGATGACATCAATTAGGGCGACGTAGAATCTTGTAACTTACGTATGAGCTTGTGGATCAAATAAGCACATAACCCCTCTCAAATCAAGTGCACCTTGATAACCGTAAGCTTTACAGGAAAATCAGGAGTATGACTGAGAGACACCTTGGAGATCACAAAACAGAATATGTTCCTGGGAGTATAACACTGAGAAGTGGGCGAATGCATGAACTGCCTTCGTTATGTCATCGGAGGCATCTCCTATATCATCGTTCCCAGTGAATTTTCGTACTTCTCCATCAACCTTTCCACACGGCAAGAGAAGTGTTGCCAAGAAATGCTGGTGAGGGATGATTCTACCTCCCGAAGTCACAGTACCCTGGATCTCCCCGAAAATAGAGTCTTTAAAGTTGAAGTAGAATCCTGACATTTAAGATGTAAGCACAAGTTGCATGAGTGTAATAGAAACATGAAGCGCACGCACGGGGGATGGTATGGACAGCTGAATCTTTCGCATGGGCATCAAACCGCCTCTTGAAGTCATCACATTGGCATAACAGTTGATATTCTACTCTCAGAACGGCTTCCACTTCCGATCGTCTCATGCTCTCGTCCATTGGCTGTGTTAATACATACTCCCTGCCACCGAATCTTGCCTAGAAAGAAATTCAACATCTTGGCTATTGTTAAGTTCATGACCGTGACAACTCACATAAATCCCTCGTTTTGTGTAGCCCTTTCCAATAAATCCTGTAGCTTCATGTGGCTTACCCTCCTCATACAATCTCTGACCGTTCTCCCAATCCTTCGCAATTTCAATCCCTTCATATTCACCGTCCACACTACTGGCAGTGACAAACTTGACATCCCCATCTGGATTGAGGATGGCAGTGCTACGGACAAATGAATACTGTATCATCTGAAGATTGCGTGTCCATTTGGGCTGTGACTGCTTCGGTGGCCGAAATGCACTTTTCAAGACAACTCGGCCTTGTGTGGGTTCCAATGTTGAAGATAACACTGAGTACCCCAGCGATGAAGTGAGTATGCCGTCCTTGGCACTGGAAGTTCTCGATCTGGTGTCGGCAGCAGTGGCAGACTCCGAGTCACTTGGTGTGCGCTTTCTCTTTCCACCAGGTAAAAGAGATGATTTCCCTACTTCAGCATCATCATTCCCTCTGTGCTATGACCACATTTGCTAGTAAGCATCATTCCAAACCTGGGGTGAAATTTACGCACAATTTCATCTTTCTGATAAACCAAGCGAATCTCAGTGATTCTCGAGCTTAACTGGCTACTATTTCCAAGTCTGCCCTTCAGGAACTCATTGTATAGATCGTTCGTAGTTCCCTCCCAGTCCAGGTGTTGGAGCGAGGTAAACTTTGTGTTGCTCTCATGTGCATGGAGTGTAATGTAGGCCCTGTCATGATGTCATATTACATCGCTCCAATTGTAATTAATTGCTACTCACCAGGTAAGCTGAACTGCGTCAGGATATAACTTCTCAAAGTTTGATCTGGTTTTGTTCAAAATGTCATCGAGTGCGCTTTTTATGCTAACAGTTGTCTCATAGACACCAGACACCCGGATTTGTCCAATCTATCAAAATGTAAGACTATATGAGTTTTCACGTCTCTGGGCCTCCGGCTCACCTGGGTAAGTTTGTTCTTTAAGTTATCAGACATCCAGATCGTTGCAACAATCTTAATCCCTACACCTTTCAGCTGCACCTCTGCCTTCTTTAATTTCCTCTCATCCTGGACGGCCTTTGCCTTTGTAAGGTTTTTGAACTGGCTTAAGCCTAGACTACTAGTGGCCGATTTTGGAGGCCCAACCCCAAGACGTTTGTCAGATGCATTCTGCTGATAAGTATAAGCTGATTTGAGAATAGTAGTTGCAAGGGCACTTCGAGTGCTACTAGTAGTCTCAACATCATTCTCATTCTCTGTATTAACGGCGTTAAGGAGGAGTGCTGCCACTCCTGGCATTTTGAGTATATTGAATGGCACGTCGTTCCCACTCTCTAAAAAAGGCAAGTTAGACCCTGATTTGCGGTTTTTTTGTCCACATACTATAGTATCCAATGCAGCCGTTGCAGATTGGATTTTTGAGAGTTGTCGATGTCAATCCACAGGTGCTGCACTGAGGCTTATCCTTTCCAAAGCAATATTTTCAACTTTCTTTTTTTTGGTCATGACGAAATAAGGTTACGCACATTAATCATTGCGTACTCAGCAATAGACATGCCTGGCTTGCGAGCTGTGCACTTCCCACAAGCCTCAGTATTTTTATCCATGCGAGGAAAATCATTTTTACACTGTGGGCAGTTGGGCATTTATGATTGGACGTGGTCAACAATTAATAATTGCTGTCGTCCATCAGACCAGCCATAAGAGGCACCAAAAAACAACCCTGCATGGGAATTGCTCAGGTACACGAAAATCTGTATCAGGTCCACCATTCAATTTTCGGTCCTGTGCTGCAAGTGTAATTAGTAGCCATTCCCAAGATATTGGCAAATTTATTTGGTAAAACAGTAGTATCACTGGTATATCAAAATACGAGAGGATACAAGCCACAAAATACATGCCATACATTTTCAAGGTTGAGATCCACAACCCCCAAAGTATCATACGCAGCCTGTGCACGCTGAGAAAACTCTGCAGAGACAAACTCAAGAATTTCGTCCCCACCCATGGCCTCCTTCAACTCGCGAATAACTGCAACATCAACTTTGAGGAGGCAGTCACGACCACCCCAATTCTCAGGTAAGCTAAAAGCCTCGTTTCGAGACATGCCAGAAGGGCCCTCTTTCTCATTGTCCTTACGCATTCGTACTCCATTTCTAAAGTCTATAAACTCGCTCAGCAATTTTCGCAAGAGTTTGGGCCATAACCATTGAACGAGCTCACTAATTTAAAGCCTAGTTAGTACTGGATAAGTATTCTTTGATACGAAGCTCACTAGTGCTGAGGGTCATCAGGATTGTATATCCCCTCATCCTTGCCTTTTTCGAAAACTAAAACAGCATTATCGCCTAGATCGAGACGAAGGCGCAGCCAAGAGCGCTCGATAGATATGTTGTGCACGCTACGCAGGTATACATGCGCGGGAAGCTCGGCAAGGTCAAAATCGGGGTGAAAGATCTCACTTATAAGCAAATTTAGCACTGACTCGGATAATAAATGTATTGATAAAGAAAGCGCGAACCGTAAAGCATTCGCCAGCCCGTAGAGTTGTGTCGTCTCCGAGCCACAGTCTGTTGTAGATTGTAACGGCATTCCTGTAACCACTGCTTGTCATAGTCCATCTCACAAAAAAGAAGAGAATGAACTCACCACCGAATTTCTCAACCAAGCAGAGAAATAGATATCCGATAACATGCCCTAGCCTGTTGCTAGGCACAACCCATGCGTCGAGCCACTTTCCTGTCGCATCGTCCACCACAGCCCAGATCGGAAACCCAATTCGGTATAACTTGTCATGTCCGTCGCCAGCCCAGCGCTCGTGAATGCCAAGTGGAACCTTCTTCACCCGAAAAATCTGCTTTGAACCAGGATCACGCAAGGTAAAGCCTTCTTCGTCATGGGTGTGCATGACCTGTGATACAAAGTCCCTTGTTAAGTGCTGCTCAACATCAAAAGCTATCTTTGCCTGTATTGTCCGAACACCCTGTCTTCTCGAGGGATCCTTATCCATCTGGTCTAGAACAAGCTGCTCCGCTTCCTGTTGAGGCATATTCCGGGTAGTAGTACGACTCCCATTAAGACCAAGTGTGGCACGCCGTCGCTTTACTGTTCTCTCGCTGTTCAGTGAAAATGGTTGGCTCAGTGGTTAGATGGTGAGTTATTGGGATCTCACCTCATTGTGATACCATGATCACTGAATAAACGAGCAGATATCTTCTTGTTATTCGTCATCAGCTCCCTGTGGTACAGGTGCAGAGCACTGGCAAGGACTTCGTCATCAGCTTTGGCTGTTAAAAGTTATAATGAGCATAGGGAGACCACATTCAGATTACAGACGAATTTTCCCGTGTTGGTTCTTGCCGTTAGGATTACGGTTGTGAGACATCGATATGGGAGTGATATGGTTCAAGTTTGCGAAAAAATTGTCCCTGTCAAGGGCTTACTACCGTTGCCGACTGACATCAACACGTCACACTTCAAGCTTCACTTGGCATATCTCGGGACCCCAAACGCAAGTTGCAAAATCAACGATCGAATATACCAAAATCAGATTTCAAGATTTCGAAATTTCAAAATAGACCTGGCCCCAGTCGGCAACGGTAGAGGAAGGCGGGATTTGATGAACGGTCCAACAACCAGCAATTGAAGTATTTCGAGCTTAAAACTTTGAAAAAGAAAAAAGAAAATTCACGAGATATACAACCAACTTGAACCAAGAAGCTTTCGACAAGCCCGCAACCACCCACATCTCGGCCTTGGGGAATTTCCAAATGGATTCAGAAGTGATATGAATCAAATTTCAGAATTGGCGACAAGCGCGTTTGTAACTGCGGAGGTTCGCGCAAAGAAGAATCTTGGGTCGTGGGACATGTTGACGCCAATGTTTGATCAGCTTGTGATCAGTCGTGATCACGAGGGAAAAATTAGTGACCTCATAAACTCGTCACAATCTGCCACAATACGCTGGGCATTGTGGAGAACAAGAGAACCGGGTCCAAGTTATAGCCACTCCGACGAATCTATCTCAATGTCGAAATGGGCACGCGGTACAACGTAGGATCCATGGGGAATCCATTCTACACACACTAGCAAGTGCCTCGAAGACCCGTCACAGGTTGGTCACCGGGAGAACGGGAGCAAAGGCTTGCTGAATTATCAACCCCACTAGGCGGATCGATCTTTACTATGAAGGCAAAGTGATACGTATCCCTGGAATATGTATCCTGTGCATCCGATGGACCCGCCATTGTCTTGGTCATTGGTCACTTGCAGAGGTCACTTGCAGAGAGACCAGTGAAAGTACGGAAGCGTCCGAGCCAGATGGTACATTCGACGATCCCTCATCACGAAGGACAGATCTAGAACGCGTGTGCGTATGGTAGATGTGCGAGTCGTGGATCTGCATTGCCTCGTGTAGGGATCCCGAGTCATCGTGATGGTATTCAATCCTGATATGGAGATCGTTGATACAAGTACCTTCTTTTTTATGCAACGCCCCACAACTGAGAAGCCGTATCGTCGATACTTTCTTTACGACTATTCTGTGCGTCATGGAGGTAACGCATGGTACACCATCACTTGCCAATCTAACTCTTTGTTTCATCAAGCTAGGAAGTTAACCCGGATTCACTTTCATTTCTACAACGTTCAACGTCCATTGTCCAACACTGCCTCCCAGGAACAAACCGCGCATTGGTGCGAACAATTCCACTCGTTCCTCACCCCATGATATGGCAAACCGCTAGAATGCGTACCGAATCCGGAAATCCATGCCCGAGCTTACAAATAATGAAATAGGTTTGTGGAGTCAAAAAAAAAACATGAACTGTCAAGGGGGGGAAAAAAGGGTCCAGTTACTACCGATTGCCGATCTCGATCGGGGATTGTCAGAGAAGCAATATTTTTTACTGATCAAATCTTCAGGTGAGTTACATTGGACGATCATTCTCGAATTCTGACTTGAGCTCTCGGGTGGGGGATAAGATGTGTGAGAGTGGTGCGTTATGAGCGAAATGATAGCGATGAAATTTAATTGAGTACTGTTTTAGATTAGGATTTGGCTTTGACTATCGGATATGGGCTGTGGAAAGTACGATCAGCGTTAACCTCAAGCTCTGACTTGAGCGCTACGATTGCGCAAAGCTTGACTAAGCTTCTATGGATCCATATGTATTTTTACGCGTCGGAGGCTCGGTACGTGTTATGATTACTATGTGCAACTGACTTTCCAATTGACACAGCCACGCATGATAGTGCAAACGTAACAAGCTCTTCGTCCCACCATATAGGAATGTAAGTACTTGTTAACTACTCCGTCCCGACTTTTCCGAACAATCCCATATCAAGAACATGTTAGTAACGTTAACCACCCACTATCTCTTATCAGAACCAAAAAACTACAAAGCAACTGTCGATGGAACTTCCATGGACTACAAGGACAACAACCCCTATTACCATACTTCGACTCCGACTCCTTCTCTTTCTTTTTTGTCCTGGATTCCGAAAGTAAGCGAGTACTTCCAAAGAGTCGGAGCACGAAGCCGGCGGGAGTACAAAATCACAACTTTGGGGGCCATAGAAACGTTCCCGATTTGGGGTGTATCTCCCCTCTGATTACTCACCAATGCTGGCTTTGTACAACGGTGGTAGTTTGAAGAACTCGCGATATGCCGATCGCGCTTGTGTGCGGCCGGCCAACTATAATTTTTTTGACTTGACGCGTTGACAACTTGCCAACTCCAATCACGCGCATCGCGGCCGAAGGGTTCAATATTTATAGAACCTGCTTATCATTCGAACACTGAACGAAGCTCCACACTGCTGTAATAGTAGTTTTCCCAGATAACTTTTGCAAGTTACCCCCAGGAACGAAGGAGTTTCATGTTACTTACTCCAACTTCTAATCCAACGGTGCGATATGAACCGTAGGCAGTGACCCTGATCCGCGATGTACGGGGTCGCCCTGCTACAACTGAGTTTTACTTATCAGATCTTACAACAAGAGTCTTCGGCCTTCGGAACGCGGACCCGGGGACATTGAGCATATGCATTCAAACGGGAAATGCATGGAAAAAAAGTAAGTGGTAATGTATAGTCGTTCAAGTTTGAATGAGTAGAGTAGTGTACTTTAAAATTTTTCTACTAGTACTTGAGTGATGACTGTGGAGGTTTCAGAGTGGGCTCGGACTGTGATGATTCAGACGCTGAACCGGGATAGACACGGAAATGTGTAGATGCAATTGCAGATGCCTGAAGCGTTAAAGGATGAAGAGACCCAGATGTTATGATAACCCGCGGACGTGTACAAGAACAAGAACTTTCATTTTTCCATCGTGATATCACGGCACGACCTTGCCTTGACATCGTGTATATTGCACTACTGGAACTGGCACATGCATCAGTAGACGGGTCCAGAACGAGAATGATGTTGGGGCATCTGCCGGGACGTTGCTCTAGAGCTGTCAGGTCGCGGGCTGGGAATTGCGGCAATGTACGAGGGTGTGCGGAAGTGTAGTAGGGACGCGGTGGTATTAGGTATTCGGGGGTGGTGATAGTGCGCTAGTCGCCGTGTTGTTGTCGAGCTGTGAGGAAGGTGTGTCCATACGTGTAGACTTGTGTTCAAGTAGGCTGGTGATTGTAAGTGGGCTTATTTTGCTCGAGCCCCGTAGTTCCAGAGTCGCGTCTTGTGCCCTCGCATCTCGCGTGTAAGTTGGTTCGACGTGCCTCATGCATAGTCATCATAGAAATGATTAGATGATATTGATGTCTCATGTTTAATCCTGGTGGGGCTTTCTTCGGAAGTTCTGGACGAGAGTTTAGGGCGGCGGGATGGTCAAGTTGATGCCAAGAAGAGAGGCCAAGTTCCAAGTTCGGTTTTTCCGAGTTCAGAGTTTGTTCTTCCAATGGAAGTTGTGGTGATAGAAGGGTTGAATGCAGTGCTTCAAGTTATTCGATTCACACGAGGCTGGGACCTGAGTATGGTCGCGGCGGGATGAGGAGTTGTGTCGGTGTCTGCGCAATAGCGCCAAGTGCGTCGGGAAAGATGCGGAAGTAGAATGAACGAGGTTGATAATGATAGTGATATGCGCTTATCTATGGAGAAGCCGCGGTGAGGGGCGTACGGAAGGAAAGGTTTGAGTGATGAGGAACGTTCGTGTACACGTATAGATGACCTAAGCGATATCGGCCGAAGGGGAGAGAGCCTCGGAAAGTAAAAGGGCGGGTGATATGAGGGTAGATAAGATCTGGATCGAGATTAGCGGCCGAGATGGAGATCTGCAGAGATGAACCGAAAATAGAGAGTGGAGCGGGAAGATGTACTTATGAACTGGTTTGGTGTTGGCATTCCTACTCCTCCTCGTCATGCCCTACTCTCTGCCCAGGCGTAATCACCGCCGCTTCTCTACCCTCGACACCCCCCGTCGTCCCACAAAACCCTCTTTCCACTTTGACGACCACTCTTCCTCCTCGTCCTCTGACGACGACGTCCCTGCTTTAAAACCGAAACAAAACACTCTCATCCCCTTTCCCCGCTCTTCCCCCATCTCTCCACCCCTGCTACCCTCGCGATCTTCATCCACCCTCATCCTTCTCTCAAACGGAAAACCACTCAAATCCTCCCTCAAGTCCTCCTCCTCCTCTCCCAGCATCACCACCCCCACCACCCCCACTACAAACCACACACGCTGTCGTTC
>QFEU01003950.1:0-14722 GCA_003316345.1 Tricholoma terreum
TCCCCATTCGCTGCCTATCATTTTTATTCCTAGTAAAACTCCCACTCCTTCTCCTTCGTATACTGTGTGATGTCGTATTGATCCAAGTTGGTGTCGTAGCTTGGTTTTGAGTCTTCCGTTCCTATATAGGACAGCTCCGGCACCCACTTTGCCCTCCATGGCTGACCCGTCGGTAAATACCTTGACATCTGGGTGATCGCGCGCTATATCCGCTATCGCTTTGTCGATATCTGTGATGATTTCGGTTGTTACCCCTGGTTTCCACCTGGTGTCGTGTCTTATCGCCTTGATTGTTTCGATGTTCTGTGGTTGGATGTTGTATCTGTGTATGAGATCGTGTAGTGGGGTGGGGTGACGCTTGACTAGTCTGCTCGCCGCGTTCTTGACCGGTTTGTGTAGTGGGTGCATGGGTGGTAGTGTTGCTAGTCTTATGGCCGCGCGGTGTCGGTATTTGTCTACTAGTAGGGGAAACGGCATTAAGTTCGCCATAACCTCCGTTATGTCTGTGGCTGTGGTCTTCATGGCGCCTGTGATCATAATTGCCGCTCGTCGTTGTATCGTGGCTAGTTTGTTCAATATAGCTTGCTTTGTCTTTCCGTCCTTGGTTTTCTTGCCTACATTCTGTTGGGGCATGAGGAATATGTCAGCGGCGTAAAGCATTCGTGGGACTGCTATGGAAAGATATAATTGTCGTAAATACTTAGCGTGTACCCCTCTGGACGCTCGTGCAATTCTGCTGAAATGTATTACCCAGTCCTGTCCCTTTGCTAGGGCGGCCGCGCATTGCCCTTTCCAGTTTAGCTTGTTGTCGACAATTACACCTAGGAATCTTGCTGTTTCTTTTGAGGGAATCCGCTGGTTACCCAGTATCAGTGCTCTCCGCGGTGTCGGGATCTTCTTTTTTGGGTTGATTGGGTTCGGTACTAGTTTCCTTGTGATGTCGAGGAGCTGGAATTTTTCCACCCCGAATTCGCAATTGTGATTCTTTGCCCATTCAAAGATCCCGCCCGTGCGGTTCATGATGTTGCGGAGCTTTTCGTGTGTCTCTGTGAAGTCTTTACCTATGATTATGATAGCCACGTCATCAATGTACAGTAAGATGTATTCGCCCGCTTTGAGCTCTGGGATTTTTAGTAGGTCAGCGTTGTATATGAGATATGAAATACCCGAGTGTGGGTCTCCCTGATCTAGGCTGTTCAATACTATGAACGCCTCCATCTGATAGTCATCGAATACTAGGGTGGTGTGCCTGTTGTTTAGTCATCTCTTTATCCATTCCGTGTGTTCCTTTGGGATGCCGCGTCTTCTCATGTTGTGGATCAGGCGGTCGATGTCCACGCTGGGGAACGCGCCTTTGACGTCTAGGAACAGTATGGAGGCTACCTGATTTTTCCTCCACGCGTCTTTCACTGTTTTCGTAAGTACATGTATTGAGTCTGTTGTGGTTCGTCCTGGTCTGGCCCCGAAATGGTTCGCTGGGAGGATGTTGTGTTTTTCGCACATATTTGTCATTTCTTCTGCTTGGCAGCTGTTGAGTAGCCTGGCTAGACCGTCTGATAGCACGATGGGGCGCCATGCTGAAGGGATCGTGTAGTCCGGTTTACCTGGTTTTTTAAGTATCAGCGTCTCTGTTAACGACCATTCCTGTGGGTAATATTCCAGTGTGTTTGTGGCACGGAATAGTGGACCGAGATGTGGGACTAGAAACTCTCTGGCGCGTATGAGTATAGAGTTCACGATGGTCCCGCTTCTGCTAGCTTTGTACGGCTTCATTTTCTTGATCGCCCGGTGTATCTGTTCGTCTGCTATGTTCTGGAATGTCCATCGTGGCGGTGGATATCTGTACCCTTTGGGAGGAGGTATTAGTTCTGGATTTGACAGTGGAAAAAAGGTTTCATAGAAAAGACGGCCTTTGTCTGCATTGCCTGTTGCTTCTCTGGTTATCCGCTTCGTCATTGGGTCTTTTACCTGTAGTGTGGGTATTCTGGTTCTTCCCGCATCCGTTGGCGGCGCCATGACCAGTTTACTTGCCTGCCAAACACTGGTTTCGTCTAACCCTTCTAACCATTCTACCCAGTGTTCTGCCTTTGCCTGTCGAATCTTCTCCGAGTATCTGTTGCGTTGCTGTCGGCACCCTTCGTGAATCGGGTGGTTCGGGTTTGCTCGTTGATATTTTGCTCTTCCCCCGAGTTGTTGCATTTTCTTCTTTTCGCTTGCTAGTTCCGTCGACCACCATCTTTTTGAGTATGGGCTCGGTCTTGATATTCCGACATGTTTCTTGACCGCATCTTGGATGGCGTTGTTGAGAGCTTTGAGTATATTATCGAAGCTTTGCGTGTCTGTGATTTCTGTGGGTGTCGTGAGGTTAGCAAGGTTGGTTTTTAGCGTAGATAATAGTTCTGGCCAGTTGGCTAGTCTGAAGTTTGGCCTGGCTTTCGATGTTGTTCTTGCTGTTTGAATGTTGAGTTGCGTTATTATGGGGTAGTGGTCCGTTTTTACCGGTCGCGCTGCGTCATCCGTGGTACATTTGACTATGTTGTCGACAAGTGCCTCGCTGCAGAATACGTTATCTACCCTGGTGTGATTCCCCGTGCTGTGGGATTTCAGCGTTGGTATGAAGGCCGGTAGCGTCATTTTCATGTTGTGTCGTCCTAGCATATTTAGTAGCGGTTGCGTGAGTTCTAGATTGTTGCGGGTAAAGAGGTGTGTGTTTCGCTCTTCATCCCATAGTGGGTGATGCCGGTTGAAATCACCTAGCCATATCGTATTTAGCGGGCCTACTGTGTATCTCTGTTGGTCCCGGTTTCGCATGTACACGGACAGATGGGTTAGTGTGCTGTTATTATTACAATCGTTGTACACGTTGATGATGCGGAGCGTACCGAATCTTCCTGTTAATTCTATTGCAGTTATATCTGGGTGTTGTAGCTGGATTTGTTTCCACGTATCTGTTACAAGGTTAGCATTGACGAGGATCACTGATCTTGTCGCGTCTGGGTGTTCTTTGTGGGTGTTGGGGTATATCGTGATCCACTGCCTATTAGCGCGTGTCTTACCATTAAAGTCGATATATGGTTCTT
This sequence comes from Tricholoma terreum, assembly GCA_003316345.1. Taxonomy (NCBI): domain Eukaryota; kingdom Fungi; phylum Basidiomycota; class Agaricomycetes; order Agaricales; family Tricholomataceae; genus Tricholoma; species Tricholoma terreum. The sequence goes on from QFEU01003950.1 coordinate 3,081, forward strand.
GTATTGCGCATATATCGTAGTCGTCTCGTCTCAGACTTGCTAAGAGGTCTAGCTGGCTTACCAATGATTTGTTGACATTTTGCTGACGGATTTGCAGGGTCTTGCTTGGCTGTTCCTCTTGTGGGTTTTCAGACATATTCGAGCGGCGTGTTCTCTCTTCCATTTTGTGTATTCGTTGGTAGTGGTCCTGGGCCTTGTTCATGCAGGTCGCGGTCTCCCCATCTGACCTGCCCTTGCGGCGGTTCTCTGCTCCCTTCTTGCCTACGTTGGTTGCTACCTGTTTGCTTGTTCGCGAAAAATCCATCTATCGTCGTTTGTGCTGGCCTCGTTGGCCAGCCACTGTCTCGTGCTCTGTCTTGCTGGCTTTGTTGTCTACCTCGTCTGTGTCTTGTCTCTTGCCAGTCATCCATAAACTGTTGTTGATGTCTTGCGTTTACGTGGTGTGCGTTTTGTTCTGTGTCGTTTTGTGGTCCTCGTCGTTGTTGCACGCTATGCGGTTCTGTTTCATTCAGTAGTCTCCAGGAGTCAGGGCTAGATGTCGGGTAGTACTTGTACTTATTCTCTGGCATGCGGCTCTGATTTCTCTCCTTTTCTATTTTGAACTTCGGGCATTCTCTGTCCGCCGCTCCGTGCCCTTTTGCTGTCTCGCCTGTGCAGTTGGAGCATGTGAAAGATTTGGTATTTGTGATGGTGCATTCTGAAGTGCGGTGATGTTCGGCGCATCGTGCGCATGTGTCTTCAGTTTCTTTGCAGTTCGATACGTAGTGGCCGTATTTTTGGCATTTTAGGCATCTTCTTGGTTCGGTTAGCATTTTTCGAGTGTTCACATGCTTACCTTCAATGAACAGTCCGTTTCTGATTGCAAAGTTCGCGTCCTCTCGGTGGTTGAATCCAATAGACACATGTGCGACTCTTTGGTTTACCGTTCGTAAGTGTGGTGGTTTGATGTATTTCGAGAATGCGATGGCTTGTTCCGTTAGCATGTTGTCTTCTTCTAGTTTAGCGTGAGCGTAGCTAGCCCCTGCGTCGAATGTGGTTGGTACGAATTCGGCTATGATGTAGTGGAGTTTGTTCCGTATGGTAGAGGTGCCGTCATAGAATTTCATGAAGGCTTCTTGTACTCCCTTTTGTCGCATCCATTCTGCTGCCTCTGTCGAGTTTACCTGGTACATGATATCTCCGTTTCGTAGTTTCCTAGCCGCTACGAAGGTGGTGTGACGCGGTTTGTCGAGTCCTTCCCATCCCATTAGGTCTAGTGCCGTGTTTGCTTTGGTTACTAGTTCTTTTTCTGTCAGGTCAGGTTGCGCGTTGTTAGTGGTGCTTTTTTCCTTTTGTACAAGAACCTGTTTGTCAGCGGTTATGCCTCTCGCTATCACTTCTGCGTGATCGTTCTTCTCGTATAGCTGAGCTACTGTCGCGTATGTTATTGGTGCTTGGATCGTTGTTGGTGCCGCCGTGTTTGCTGTCCCTGCCGTTTTTTCTGTCAAATCTTGTGTGGCCTGGGCTAGTTGGTCCAACTGGTCAGCTGTTTCCTGAAATCCGTCATTGAACTCATCCATTTTCTTTGTTATTGTTTTTGCTGCTTCCGTTACGTGTTCCACCGCATCTCTCATGGCTTCCATGTCTGATGTAAAGGTTTCCATCTGTTCCCTTAACTGTGTTTTGACGGTTTCGGTGATGCTACTTGTTATCTGCTGCCCGTATGCGTCTTCGATTAGGAATGCCACTGCCCTGATTCCGTCTAACACTGGTTTCGGTAATTTGTTAGTGACTCCGAACTGTAATAATACGTGAGCGAGTATATGTAGGTCAACTGGCTTATCTGGTATGATGTAATCTCCTGCCGTTAAGAGGGCAATTGCTTGTTGTTTTGATTTCACTGCCGTGTTTATTCCATCCGCATCTTCTAATTCTTTTCTTGTCTTCCTTGTTGTTGATGTCGCTGCTTTTTGTCTGGTATTCGGGGCCGTCGGTGCTGGTGATTGTGACATAGTGCTACGGGAGGTGTTCTCCGGCTTATAGTGATTTATGACACTATTCTATCCTACCGACTGCCTTCCTTCGTCCTTTCTACGGTCCTTAGACCGTGGGAAAAGTTTTGGGTGGTGGCGGTACTGAGTCAAGGAGCGTCCCACTGGGTTCAATGTCACACACTATACCACCTGTCTTCCTCAACCTGGTATTCGTGCAGACAAATTTCTTGCTTCCCTCATGCAGATACAGACAGCAACATCATGGAATCCAAACATGAGGCTGTATGGCGCTGTTGATATCGATGTTTCAACATGGGGTATTGGCTTATGTGGAATGAAGCCACATCCATACGATGAAACTCCTGGATATTCATTTAATGCTAAAATCAAGTGGACACATCCCATGTGGTCCACAGTGCGCATCTGCGGGCTGCATCACACACACATACATGGACGGAATCGGTTCATCCCAATATATCATCCATTTTAGCGGAAAAAAACTATGGCTCTTTTGGCCTCCAACAGAGGCAAACTTGAATTTTTATTTGCCCTTCCACCTTTAGCTCAGTCCAGAAGATCTCACTCTCCAATCAATCCACAACATGGAGGGATTGCAGGTTTATTACCTTGAGGATATTGTAGAGGCCTTTGTTGTTCCATCCAATTATCTTCACGCAGTTCTCGCTATCACAACAAGTTCGCACTGTGGGGTCCGGTTCTGTGGTTATGACCATTATGGTGAATCCTTTCGCATGATGTCGTGGATGATGAAATGGGCCAAACGTTATCTGGACTTTGGACAAACAGTAGAGGAATCTATTATGGTTGTTCAACAGGTACTAGGAGAGGTTGAGTGGTGGAAGGAAATAATGAAGGAAAATAAAAAAGACCGGCGGATCTCACAAATGCAAAAGTTCCTGAGAGAGGTGAAAGTTGATGCACAGGATAGCCTTAAACTTATATCTGGGATTACAAAGCTTCCCACTCCTGGACAAAAGGTGGCACATGCTTAGGAATCCCATCGATTATTGTTCTTTGTAATTGGAAGCTTTCCATACAGCTTTTCTCTCCTATTTCTAAGTCATCTGCATATTTGATACATTATTTTCAGTGTTAAACCTTAGATATTTGTTTTTCAATGCTATGCAGTAGCACAAAATCATAGAAATAATATTTGAAAACCCCCTCATCAGAAGGTACACAGATAAATCAACATGAACAGATCTAATACTACCTACTAGCCCACATACCATGGGCTTGGATGAATCTGGTCGAGTTCAGATCAATGTTCCCCATTCCCATTGCTCCTCACAACATCTGTCCTGTATTTGGGACCCCTCCCAACAAGACATTGTGGTTGACATTCTCTTCAACTTATGTCTGGACACAACTGGTTAAACCTGCAATCCATTGTTCAGCTATTTTATAGGACTGAAAATCACATTCAACCATTCAATCACTTCACGTACTGTATTGTTGGTTATGGACTCCCCTGGTTTATTCCATGACCACCAGGCCATGGCTCATTGCACAGCGCTACAGGAAATACTTCAAAGGAACTGCAAATATTAATCCTGGATGTTTCAAACATGGAGGAACTAATAACATCATGACAGGCAAGGATAAATCAGGTGACAGAGTAGCGTTCCTCATGTGCGTTCTTCTGGGAGTGGATTCCCATGGGTCTGACATCCAACATGTGTCACATGGCTATGTTCCAATTAAACAGTCCTTCCGGTGCCATAATACCCGCTCAGGAATGTGGGCCATGTGTTCTCTAAATTAGAACAATATACAACATTTATTATCTCCACTATATATGTAATAACTGGTGTCCAATTTATTTGAGGTAAGGTCCTGACCTGATAACATAATCAGAGTGTGTGACTTAAATAAAGTGTCGGATTTTTTTCCTGTCCTCTCCCTGCATAGAGCAGAAAAATGGACTTCTCAGATATCACTGGTGTTCCAGAATTACAAACTTGGAGTCCTTCACAGTTGGGAGAGAATGTGTTCAATCAGGAGGTGTTATCAGCCATCTCATTGCGTCCATCATGTATATGGGGCAGTCTTGAAATAGCTTCCTAACCCTTATCCTGAAGACAATCAGCCATTCAATATGAACTTTATGAACATATTGCTCCAACAGACAGAAGTAAGTTCAGTCATTACTTTGCCGAACAAATAATAGAAACCTTCTTTTGTTATGGCGGTAGATTCACCAGATGGCATGGAAGAGCATACCGGGGTCAGGGAAGCTTTGGAAGCCATGTGTGAGAATAAACAAATTGCTCATTTCACAATACATTCTAATCAATTTATGGGTAGTCACAAAGGCTGCAATAGAGGCAGCCAATGAGGCAGCCAATGATGCAGCTAACGCAGTCATGGATGAATATGTCAACTTTGATGCAATCGAGAGTGTTCTGGATGACGAACACCACAATGAACACAACCAAGAAACAACCCAACCAGATCCTGCCCAAAGTGTCGACCCGCATGAACAAGTGGGTTGGACCGTTTCCTATGATGGAAGGTGTCATCATGTGCTGAGTCTACAGAAGCACCAGGACACCGATACCCCAATGGATTTGGAGAATGCCCAAGAGATGGAGGGCCTAAATGAAGTAGACAAGATGATTCATGACTTGGAACCCAGGGAAGTAGTCGTACAGGGGGCTGCTAATGAAATGGATACTACATCCACAGATACAGCACCATATCATCATAAGGATGGTGGTGCTGAGACCAGCCAGGAAAACCAGGAGGTAAAAGATTCTTTGGATGGATCGGATTCCATGGTGGTGGACCCCATCTCTTGCAAGGTCAATGTACAGGAGCATGAGGAGGGGGTTGTAATGGCTAGTGATTTAGAGAAGAAAAACCAGGAGGTAAAAGATTCTTTGGATGGATCGAATTCCATGGTGGTGGACCTGATGCCTTGCAAAGTCAATGTACAGGAGCATGAGGAGGGGGTTGTGAAGGCTAGTAGTTTACAGATGGACGAGGAAATTGAGACAGATGATGAAGATGATACTTCTACTGTGGGTGTGAAACGAAAACATCTCAGAATTTTGAATGGTTGTTACAAAGCGAAAAATGCCCGCCCAGCTCAACCAACCATGGACCCCACTTCATTGACTTCTGGAAAGGTTTTGGGAATGGGAAGGGTATGTTGTCTACATCTAGTGCATCATATGGCCTCTTTTCATTCAACTATACATCTCAGGTATGTTTCACCTGCGACTGGCCATCACAAAACCTTCTGAGATGTCATTCCAAAAAAAATGATTGTCCTATCGTTGGTTGTTTTTCTGATCAGGCAGAGTACTGTGTTCTCTCCACTGCAGAAAATAGGGAGTCTCTTCTCAATCACTGGCTTTGTCCGGAACATTGCTCAGACAAGGAAATAATAGAGGTGAATTCATCATCCATCATGAATCGAAATGCCTACTTAATTCAAAGTAGTACCAACTTAGGGATGACCTCTGTTCCAGGCACCATTTGCGTCATGGGATATCACTGACTCCATTCCTATACTTGCACATATACCTTGGTGATATGGAGAATAACTTCTGCTACTCAGTTAAAGTGGAGGAATCTTTACAGGCACTCTTTTTTGGGTTTGAAGCTGCTTTAGTATGTGTCAAGGTATTTCTGGGTTACTCTGAAGTAATTGTTTGGCCCCAGATGTGTGTCAAAATGGCCTTGTATGACAGGCTGTCTCTCGTTGATGGAAGGAATGCCATTACTACGTGGCTAAACTCATTTCCGGATGGAGCTGTATTCATTGTGGTGGAAGGTCACACAGTGATTGAAACAGGGGAGTTACTCTGGTGAAGCTCGAGTGGAAAAGCAAATTATGAGTACATGCCAGGTGTATGTTGTTCACTCATTTTCAGCTGGAAATCGAATCTTAGATACTATTCATTAGATCATCACACAGGCCCTGGGCACAAAAATCTCTCACTCCCTACTAGTTGAAAACGATCAGAGTATCCGTAGAATGCTTGCTCTGGTGTGTGGTTCTGTGTACATTCATGAGAAGTCGAGAGAATCAATTGTGCAACTTGTGAAAAAGTCATGTGATTTTATACCCTAGGGGAAAGCAGGCAATACTGACTGACTTGAAAACCACAGACATTCGCTTGACTAGATAGTTGGTTTCACTCACTCCAGCTGCAATTTCTCAAAGGTGGTGGACTCAATCCCCACTTTCATTGAGAAAACATTTTTCAGACACAGAAGGATGATTGACCTTGTGCAATGCATCAGAAAGTCCCTCCACCTGGATGTCTTCAATCACTTGAATGTGCTGTTGATACACATACAAGCTTTTCAGAAACAGGTGCATATACAACAGTGCTCCTGCTCCGTCTCTAGCAGAGCTTTAGGGATTCGCCTCCCAGAGTGCCCAGATTGCAAGGATGATCAATTCATGACCAGCAAAGTACATCAATCTGGCCTTGACATCAAATGCATTGGATGCTGTGTTCATGCACTACGTGTCCCTATACCACCAACAGTTTTGTTTCCCAAGCTTGGACTAGGCCTGTTCTCAGTCCTTCCATATCCTCCCCCGGCACCCCCAGATAGATTGAAAATCGAGTGGCCGACTGCCAAAATTAAAACACCAAAACTGAAGCTAAAGCTAGGCAAGGAACAGGCACCAGACAAGGACTTTGTCTATGGCATGGTATATTGTGATTTTCTGCTATGCTACCACAGACAATCTAATATTTTAAATTAGTTTTGCAACTTTTGTGAAGACACTGGTACAATGATCTATTGTTCATTTTCCAGGTGCACATTTGCTAGTTGCTATACAGTGCCTGAAAATGTGCCAGGTTGCGTTATTGTGGAGACCCTGACAGAGTGGCTCTGTCCCACCCATAATGCTGCACTACCGGTAAATACGAGATTATATGTGAGTTCTGTTCTTCAACTATTTTCCAATTTCTTTAAGGATGAAAATCAGTATGTCATTCAAGAATTCCCAGACCAGATTGGAAGACAACATGGCCGAGTCCTGTAACCTCTCCTTCTCTTGGAGATAAGCTCTCAACAAGAAGGGATCAGGTCGTCCAATGTTGAGGGGTTGTTAAAAATCTTTTACCAGCAAGTGGAGTGTATGACAACCATGGTATTGTGGACTCCATACTGCATCCCCCACTGATGGTGCTTATGTCATTACACTCAGTTCTGCTCGGTGAAGTTACAAATCGGTTTTATCAGTCCAAAGTCCAACATCAGGAGTAGGGATGTTATCAGAGAGTTCATGGAGCTACATCCGAATGCCAGAGTGTTTTTCCTGGTTGGTGGCCTGGGGGGGCAACCCCTTACCAATGTAATGCCACTTATCTTCAATGTTTCATGGGTTTCCATTTATGTACTTGACTTTTAGGTCCTCCAGGATGTGTTACAGGACATATACACTGTGGTCATGGGGGTGCGTGCAGGTACACGTAGATTATTCCTCCTAAGTAAAGCACACCAAGAATGCAAGGCAATTGTCAGCAGGTTGCTTAACAATCACTTTACTTGCATCTGAAGCTCACTGGACTTATTCCACAGCAAAATATGCTCTTGGGCTGTATGTCTCAGCACCAAGAGATACAGAAATCAGGTCCTTCAGTTCTTGTCAGGGTTTGTGGACGAGATTTGGCTTCATCCTGGTTCAGAAGACGCTGTATTTTGTTCAGCTGTGAAATCATTGGCAAACCCGGGTGTACTGAACCACACCTCTATAGTCATCATGCAGATGAAAGGGGATAGAAATCTTATGAACATGGAGGAGCTTGCTTTGTCAACACCATCTCTCCCTTGGGGCCTACATCTTCCATCATGTCCAAATTGCTGCACTCCCATGTTTATGTGTTGCACAATGAATCGTGGCCCCAGGTATTACGATAAGCATATAATGGTCAAGTGCAAGAAGTGCCAATGTCAAGGAACAGCCATGCAGCTAATCAATGCTGAGGTCCTCAGAGAGAATAATGTCCGAGTCGAAGGACTAGTGTACATCCGCCTAAGACATCCAGTCAGCCTTGTGGTGGTGGACTGGAAAGAACTCTGAGAGGACCCTGGATAGGCTGGATATCAATATTGAGATATTGTCATTTTTGTCTTTCCAGATATTGTCCAGTCCAAGATACCAGATAATCTTGATATTGAAAATTCCAAACATCTGAGTGTCCGAGCTGTCCGGAATGTGGTAAAAAATAACAGGCTAGCTAAACAACATGCTAGAGCAAACAAAGGTCCTAGTCAGTGAATCAACTCTACCTCCTTATATCAATGGAGGATATAACAACAATGTAGGGGGTTTAGCAAGCCAACACCATTGTTTTTGCAAAGTGGGTGGCCATAAATTGACGGGATTAACCACACTTAACTTGCTTGACCATTTACTGAGCACTAGTACTGGCAAATTCAACCTATATAATCATCCAGATATGGGAGATGAGAAACCAGAAAATGGCTAGGGAAGAGAGAGTAAAAAATTATTTGAGACTAGTTATAGGCTAAACATGAGGATTGCTTTCTCAGCTTCAGTCACTATCATTTGCCAGCTTGGTCATTGTGAAAGTGGGATCTGGGCATAAGGAGCTTTTTCTCAGGCCCTCTGCACCCATCAACAATACTCACATGGCTTTGCCAACTAAAGGCTCTGCCTTATTTTATTTCTCTTATGGAATTGTTTTGCATGCCGTTTTCAGCATGGTGCTATTTTGTTTACAGCACAGGCTGTGTGTAAGAAGTCTCTGGTATTTTGAGACTATTTCATTAAGCTCTCTTTCTCTCTTAGATCAGATCAGCAAAAGCTCCATGACCCTGCCTATCATTTTATCAGCAGGCAGTATGTATAGTAAGTACTAACACTGCCTTACATCATGTGCTTAACTGTGATTAGTTATGTAATCAGGCAAAAGTCCACAACTTCGAAGTTCTTTGATTTAGCTCTATTCTAGAACTTGAAAGTTTTGTCATAATAGGTACAAAGTGTCATGGGTTTACAGTGCTAAAATCCCTACCCTGGCTTAAATCGACCATCCTGGAATCATCCATTCTGGACATATTTGCAGAACAGGAGCTGAATATCTAGGTAATGTCCCTTCAGTTACTCATTTGTCCCTAGTGTGACACAATCCTCTTTAGGCTCTCATAAGGGAGATAGTCCATTTGGAGGCCTCATTGAATCAAGGCCATGTGGAACATAGATGATATGAAAAGCTATTGGACTACAGTGGGCCATTGCAGCTGTTGCAGAGGGATTGTAACTTGAGAACAAGCAAGGGTGTTGCAAACATCTTGCTTTACAAACTCATTGATGTGGCAGAATGGATAAAATACGACACGACAAATTGCAATATAATCCAACGTGGATGTGTCCCTGATGTGCATATCACTGTAAGTCCCTTCACTGTGTTGGATACATGGCTTCGATATGCTGACTTTCACAGGGATGAGATAGGTTGGCTGCCAACTAGTACCAGTTTCTGATTGGAACTTCAAATATCCTTCATCTGGAGCTCTCCAAGAGCTCGGCCATCCTAGAGTCCTTCGACATGACAAACATCACTTTGCGGCATATGCACTTGCTGTATCAGAGATAGGCAAAGCTACTCTCGGAGAAGTTTACGATCAATGTACAACTGATGGCTATATATCTCAGCTATCTGATGAAGGTTTTCCATTCAATTTCTGGTCTCAGTCACCACTCTTGGTCTCTGTTAAAAAAGGCTACTTTTCAGAAACATCTCGATTTTTCAGACACCCTTTTGGAGCTTGCGGCAGACATTGGCTTGTGCATATCTTATTCATATACTACATCACCTGCTGTATTATTAACCCTTGGAGCTAGTGATTCAACAAGGCTGCACACTTTTGCTAAAAGGCAAGGGGTACAGGGCCTGCACTTGCCATTGCAGATGTGTTTGGCAGTTTCCCCATGTATTCTCTTCTTTGACACCCTCATTCACAAAAGGACTGTTGATCGGTTTGTTCTTCTCCATGTAAGTGGTTTGTCCCAAAATATATTCCTGAATTGACTTGAAAAAAGACCTGGCAGGTGTTGGGGAGCAACTGGCCATCATCACTATTGCACCTTGAACGTGTGTTGTGGAAAGCAATCTTTGATATAGCCACAGAAAGCAATTCAACCCCCCGTCTACAGTCAGTGTTAATATTGGTGGACAACATTCTCAGCAACCAATCCACAAGAAGATTTTGCTTGGTTTGGAAATGCAGGTGAGTTCATGAAAACTTGGGCATTTCTCACTGTCATAACCGAGTCAGATTGTATACACCGTGCACTGCTCACCAATGCTGAGGACCTAGGCTCTGCCTCGCCCAAGGATTTGTCCATAGGAACTTCATGGAAAGCTGCCATGACTATGACCATGCAGACTCCGACATCCTCGGCATTCCGCTGAACTTCCCTTAGTCAGTCTAAGGAAGATATGATGGATTCTCTTCTAACAAATTTCACTAAGCAAGATGATTTTGCAAGAGTTGAATCTGCATCCTTGACATTGACATCCTTGGCAACAACATTGACTTACCCTTCTATATGTGCAAACATGGGCATTATTGAATCTTCCTCTTTTAGTGGGCAACTCCCAGCAATGTCGTTGCCCACCATAGATCTTGATTACAACAGCGAAATGGACATGATCATTTCAACCCCCTCGTCTTTCTCATCTCAACTTCCCCCTGATATGGCGTCTGTTTTCACCCCAGCTTCATCTCATGTTGTTACTGTCAAACCCACTTCCAGAACAAATAAAATGCAAGTTGATGAACTTCATCAAGTTTTTCAAGGCAAAAAAATGCAACTAAATGAAGTCCCTGAAGTCTGTGCACTTGACCAAGCTGCTTCCTTGAATATGTCTGATTTCTTTTCAGATATTGCACCAACCCAAAGTGACAGAAATACTGACCCGGACATCAGAATAGATATAAGCCTTCCACCAAAGCCAGCCCTAGTGGTGGCGAATGAGAAAGAGGAGAAGATTTGCAGCTCGGGACAGGTAAAGACCAATTCATCAAGATTGACTATTGTCATCGCTGGAGGGAGAAGTAAACACAATCCACAAATCCTTGTATATGAACAAGGTTCTGCCAAGAATCCTATTGATCTCACATAACTATGTCTGGACAATTGTATATATAAGGTTATCAATTTGACCAATTTCATAGTATGTTCATATAAATCATTCTTCAAGTCCTTTCCCAGATCCTCCTATTGTCTAATTCCTTTTTTAGAAAGAGTCTTCTACCACTCTCTTTAAATATACTGAAACCAAAAAACCCAAAGTCTTGGATCAGACAGAAGTTTCTCTTATCGAGGGGTTAGAGAGGAAGTATTCTACTACTACAAAAGAAGTAGATAAAGAGGACAATGGGCTTGGAGAAATCCCAGCCATCCCATTTCACCTTTATAAGGCTCTTCAGGTCTTGTTCTCGCGCTGATTTAAAGAATTGGGCAGCAAAACATGATAAAAATTGAACAATTCCTATTGCGAATATGGTTATCAATCAGTCAGACAATAACAATCAGATTGCTATCAAAAGATTTTTTATCAATAAGAATCAACTTCAGATAAATTCTTATCGTGATTAAGATCTCAACAAACTGGTAAATGCCGGGTGATTGAACAAGACTAT
>QFEU01003951.1:0-11828 GCA_003316345.1 Tricholoma terreum
ACCCGGAATTTCCGGAATCCACCCGGACTTTCCGGAATCCACCCGGACTTTCCGGAATCCATCTGGACTTTCCGGAATCCGGAGAGTCCGACCGGAATATGTGGGGGACTGTAAAACACTGAACATTTGGGAGGTCACCCATGAGCTATTGTTAATGGCACTATGTACCTCGGGGGGTAGGAAAACCCACCCTTAATTTAACTGTTTAAGAGAGGAAAAATACAAGTTTAGAATGTGAATTTCACAACAATTAACATCAGAAAGCAGATGAATTTCCACCATGGGATGGTGGAAATTCTTCCCTTAAATAGATGAAGAAAATGATGGTTTTCATCCAGATAAAGGATGTATAATATGCCTTTGAAGGGAGTGATTGTCATGCAAAAACTTCATAAAAATCATGCCCAAATTTAGCCTATTTCAAACCCCTGCAAGGTATGAAATTGAAGGTTATTTTTCATTCATTAAGCCTAGTAATTTCATCAAATCTTGCCCTGGATACTTCATGCATTAAGCAGGTGTTTTTCAGATGATGATGTGGTATGAAATCTTCACACTTTTCGGACAATAACGCGACTGAATTCTTCACAAATTTTGGATGATGATGTGGTCTGGAATCTTCACACTTTTCGGATGATAATATCGTTTGAAATCTCGGACAATAACACGACTGAATTCTTCACAATTTTTGGATGATGACGTGGTCTGAAATCTTCACAATTTTTGGACAATGTCACGACTGAATTCTTCACAGTTTTCGCACAATAACGCAAGCTGAATTTCTCACAATTGTTGGATGACAATGTGGACTGAACTCCTCATGTTTTTTGGACAATAAAGTATACAATTTCTGTGAAGGAATACGGGCTGAAATATATCTGCAAACATGTGAGCAACAGATGAATACAATACTCGCAAACCAGGGGGAACTGCCTTCACTCATCCTCCTTAGGCCCACCACCTGCCATTTCCTCATCAGCCAAGTCATTCTCATCAGAAGTCTCATCTTTGTCTTGATTACTCTCCTCATCACGCTCCTCATCAGGCACATTATGAGACAATTTGAAGAAGCCATGCCTGCGCGCATAAGCACACTTGTTTTTCAAGCTAATTTTCACGAATTCCTCGATTGGCCAGCCATGCGAAAAGTGCTTGAAATATTCATTATGTCCACGGGCCTAGAAAACAGATGTAAGAAAAGGAAAGGCAATGGATGTCAAGTACCCACAAAGGTAATGACTTTGGCTACAATTTCCTTGGGTTGACGGGGCCAGGGAATGGTGTAGTCAATACCAGCCCTTGCAACAGCATCTCTAACAGCACGCTATGAGCATTTGAATAAAAGTCTGGATAAATATAAATGGGATGCACACGAAGAGTCGCATACAATTCGTCATCATCTTCAAGTGCCATCACAACTTGGAGCTTGAAGCCTTTCCTAGAAGCTCCTTTCACAGGCCGAGGAATCAAGTCGTTGTTCTCCTTCATGGAAGCCGCCATTCGAAGGGCATCATTCTCGGCTAGGTGCACATCATAATTAACGAGACACCAACTCGGTCTCAGTCTGAGGCTCACCTTGAAGTTTCTTTAGTTCAGCTTTGAATTTGTCCTTTGGGCCTGTTGATGAAGACAATACAACATTAACATAGACAATGGAAGCATGGAATCTGACCAACCTCCGCTATGCTGCTTAGCCAGGACATCTTGTTTGAGTTTGTTCGCAGAGCTAAGGGGAGTCAGCTTGGATTTAGAGATAGCTTTGGGTTTGGAAGGCGCCATATTGTGAATTGGTGAAGTGACAGGTAGCAAGACTTGTCGAATTGATATACCTGCTCAACAACGAAGATCCGAATCTGAAGAGACACTAAGCTTAAAGGTGATCATGAATAGTACATACTCTTGCTTGCCAAGGCGCAAGTCCCCTGGTAGGGTCATTAGATTGTAATACGAACAGCACGGAGACTTAAAGAATATATACGGATCTAGATGAAACGAATCATGAGTTTGATAAGGATGTTGACATTTAGTTGTGCACACGGAACCCAGAATACAATGCTGGACCTAAGTAACCACCAAATGTGTAAAAACCGTTAACGTTGTGCAGAATAAACGCATTATCAAACTCACCACTATTCTGAAGGATTCAAGCTGACTGTCATGGTGTAGGTATGTACGTATCTGGAATATGTATGGAATTCAATCACGAATGGAATCACTAACTAGGTATGCAAATGTCATCAGTTAGCTGCAGTAGGCTAGTGCAAAGAAGTTTTGTTCCGTGCCAGTATGTGAATGTCATCAATTAGCTGCGGTGAGCCAGTGCAAAGAAGTTTTGTTCCGTGTCAAGTGTGTGTTGGCAAGGGGCTAGCAACCGGATCTTGGACAATTGCGCCCATAAAAGCAAGACTGGTTATGAGGAAAAACAAGATATACCATGGCAAATCATACTCTGAGAAAGCACCCCATGATCAACATTATTGAAACCCACACTCCACTTCCTTCTGCCACCAAGGAAGATATCAGCAACACACCAATCGAGATATCAAGCGATCCACTGAGTAGTGATATCATTGAGAATCAACAGGGATATTGGGAGCGAGTTGGCCATCCTGTTAACATTGATGATGCAAGTGAGTTGACATGAGTTGATGACGACGCAAAATACTAACATTTCACAAGGCAGCAACATCGACAAACTTGATGTGGCACAAACGATGACTATGACTGGGTCCGACGGTGGTGATAGAGGCGACATCGACATTGCCTTGGCAGCATCACTTAAAGAAATATATGTAAGTAATGAAAATCATTTTGTCCTGTTAACCTTGACTAACACTATGCTTGGTTGCAGGACAAAATCACCATCAAAGTCAACATGAACGCTGGGTATTCAGGGACTCCTGTAATCAATTTCAATATTTACACTACTGAGCCAAGGGGAAAGAAAAGATTGTGTGAAGAGCAGGATCAAGGTGTGCGAAAGAAGCAAATGACGAAGGCTGTAGACAAGGACCTGATGTAAATAGCTCTCAGTCTTCTTATATCAAGAAATGATGATGCGCACATACCAAATAAATCAGTGACCATGAAAAATACATCTTCATGGTCATTATGCAACTCTGTGATACTATATTTACTTTGCACGTTTTTTACGAGCCTGCTCACGAAGGGCCATCATAATCAATTGGTTCCGCTGTTTTTCTTCCTTTGTCTCCGAACCAACACAAAGATCCTGCGCCTCAAGTTCCAATGTTTCTCCGGTGAGGGTATCAACGAGGCCCTCTGCCCTCGTCACAACTGCCAAAATGATAATCGTAGTTTCGCCTTCGTATCGGTGGTGGATTCATCTGACATACTTGCCACAGTGTTCGCCCTTAATTACGACTAGTAGCTCATTATCATGCGTCAGATGAGGGTGCTTGGGAGACACCCATTCTGGGGGTAAGGCTTCCGAGGTGTTGTAGAAATGGTGTCTGATGCTCAAATGTCCGTTGACCAATGTTAAATTAGCCTTGAGTTCTTTCTGCGTGTGTCTTCCACCATTGACCAATATGCTTAATTTAATCCCAAGAAGTTGTGAGTCCAAGAGCGGATGCCACACTTCGTCACACTGGGAGAGCGAATGGCGACTGGGACCTAGGGGGAAAGTGGGAGAATCAGAAGAGGTACCAGGGGTTTGAGATGATGGATCCCAGGCAGGCGTTGATGGGGGGGACCAATCGGGCACGGGGGTTCCAGATCCAGGAGCGGACATGGCAGCTCGGACTGGCGGAGGGGGCAGAAAGACGGGGGGATCTAGAGGTTGCAGGACAGAAATGACATTCTCTGGCTGGGGCAAATTGGGCAAATTAGACAATGGACACTTGAAGCTACAATGTTCTATCAGTAGAGATAAACGAATATGTACAGTGTCACTTACTTCGCGTCAACAACTTCATCGAAATCAACAATAACAGTTTTAAAGAGGGCCACAGGATCCAAGTGGGTGATTTGGACAGCAATCCGAAGCCCGGATTTCGTCGTTTGTCCACAGAGAACATCTTTAATGATGCCCCAGTATCCCTTCATTGGATTTCCTTTGCCAGTAACCAAAACACTCGTGCTGATCCAACACACGTCGTCGTGCTCCATTAAACCTGCCCATTTGCTGGAGCTTGGAATATTTCGTGTATACACAGACGCCGCATCAGTAATTTTCAAACAGTTCGCGTGCACTTGGTTCTCCTGCAAGGAGATTAACATACACAGCAGCTGGTGAGCTTAAACCGCTTACCTTGATGAGATTAGAAGAGGAACTCTTCTGCAATTTTCGAAGCCCCAACTGCTCTACAATATGAACGACTGGTCCTTCCACCACTTGAACCCACCCAGCCTGTCCCTGAGATGGTCCACCTTCGATTTCTACAAAATCTCCCACTTTTACATCCTTGCGCAAATCAAACCAGGGAACGTTTATGATTCCCCCTCCGGTAGCTAAATCCACTTCCACAGAAACTTCATGAGTGGTGCTGACGACGCCTCGCTTGCCAGAGGAGGGGATAAGTACTCACTCGCCTATGGTAATGTTCCAGTCGGAGGGGCAGGGTGGCGATGATGAGGGGATGACAGGGTGTCGGCTTTGTTGGAAAGAAAAAAATGTTGACGATGACATCTGGACGAAGGCCGACGAAACTGAATGCATGTCGAAAGGTAACATAATGAGTCCGTGATCAAACACTTTGCCTCGGAACAGGTACACGTTGTCACCCCGCTTGAGTGGATCGATTTGGTAGATCCGAGAAGCGGTGATGGGGTCAAATAATGCAGCTTCCGGTCGAGACTGAGAACGCTTCCTTTTGAGGGATGTGCTCGAATGAGGCGGCGGCTGGCGGGGAAGCAGAAGGAGACGGACTCCACCTCCATTCCAATTCTCTACACCTCCCACAACACCTACGTCCCCTTTGTACATCCCCTTGTGCACCCGCACCCATTGACCAATCGCTGGTTGAAGCTTCCCGTCCTGCATCGTGAGCATCTTTGTCCAATCTTGAAAATTGATTGGCTGGCGGACAACACCAGTTTGCTGGGTGTGTATGATTCCGGGAGTGCGCATTTTATTTTATTTTATTTTTATTTTTATTTTTAAATCCCGTTTATTCTCCTTTGTGGCGTACCATATGTGAGAGACTAAATGTGTACGATGTGTAGCCTGCTTCGCGTGCCTTCCCAATGCTCTATTTTCGTCATCTGCTTTGAGGGGCCAGCTAGTGGTCCTCAAGCGCTGTGTGCGCCGAAATAAGTGGTTCTTGACCGTGAATAGTGTATGTGCGGCTTGTGTGGCGTCTGGTGTGAGTTTCGCTCTATCGTTATCTCTCTCTTCTCTCTCGTTTCTCCTCCTCTAGTGTTGGGAGATCCCCAAACATGCTGTGCCATCTTCCTGTTTCTGTGATGTAGATGAATAGCGCGCGTAGCATTTTGGTCGTTGTGAATAGCCTTGTTAGATTTATTTCTCTACCTCCTGTACTATTTCGCAATTTCTGCCTGGCTGCGTGGTGGGCTTGACAATGCAGCATGAAGTGCTGTACTGTTTCCTTGTACTGTTGGCATGCTGGACAGATTGGTGAGTCGACTTTACCAATGCAGTGCAGGTGCTTAGCTAGGGGTGCGTGTCCCGTTCGCAGTTGCGTTAGTATGCTTGCCAGTTTTCTTGGAAGCGGCGTGATTAGGTCGATGTATCAGGCTGATGGTGCTGTAGGATCAGTCTTCTTCATCCTGTCGTAGCGTTGCGAGGAAGCCCACAGTTTCTGTATTCTCTTTTTCAGCCTTTCTCCGTGTGTTTGGATTATCGCCGATTTGCTGTATGGTAGTTGCTTCCTCAGAAGTTTTGGCAGGCTGTCTGGGTCATTACTTCCTTCCGTTACCGCCTTTTTTGCCTGTTCGTCTGCGTTCTCGTTCCCCTCTACTCCTTTGTGACCTGGTACCCACTTAATTTTTATCTTTATACCACTGTGTGTTTTCCATAGTGTTGTGATACCATCTTGGATAGCGTCGAAGATGTAATGACCTGGATTGGGCTTAGTTAGTGAGATGGCTGTGATAGAGGCTTGGTTGTCGATATAGATGTTGGCCGACCGTATTCCCCATTCGCTGCCTATCATTTTTATTCCTAGTAAAACTCCCACTCCTTCTCCTTCGTATACCGTATGATGTCGTATTGATCCGAGTTGGTGTCGTAGCTTGGTTTTGAGTCTTCCGTTCCTATATAGGACAGCACCGGCACCCACTTTGCCCTCCATGGCTGACCCGTCGGTAAATACCTTGACATCTGGGTGATCGCGCGCTATATCCGCTATCACTTTGTCGATATCTGTGATGATTTCGGTTGTTACTCCTGGTTTCCACCTGGTGTCGTGTCTTATCGCCTTGATTGTTTTGATGTTCTGTGGTTGGATGTTGTATCTGTGTATGAGATCGTGTAGTGGGGTGGGGTGACGCTTGACTAGTCTGCTCGCCGCGTTCTTGACCGGTTTGTGTAGTGGGTGCGTGGGTGGTAGTGTTGCTAGTCTTATGGCCACGCGGTGTCGGTATTTGTCTACTAGTAGGGGAAACAGCATTAAGTTCACCATAACCTCCGTTATGTCTGTGGCTGTGGTCTTCATGGCGCCTGTGATCATAATTGCCACTCGTCGTTGTATCGTGGCTAGTTTGTTCAATATAGCTTGCTTTGTCTTTCCGTCCTTGGTTTTCTTGCCTACATTCTGTTGGGGCGTGAGGAATATGTCAGCGGCATAAAGCATTCGTGGGACTGCTATGGAAAGGTATAATTGTCGTAAATACTTAGCGTGTACCCCTCTGGACGCTCGTGCAATTCTGCTGAAATGTATTACCCAGTCCTGTCCCTTTGCTAGGGCGGCCGCGCATTGCCCTTTCCAGTTTAGCTTGTTGTCGACAATCACGCCTAGGAATCTTGCTGTTTCTTTTGAGGGAATCCGCTGGTTACCCAGTATCAGTGCTCTCCGCAGTGTCGGGATCTTCTTTTTTGGGTTGATTGGGTTCGGTACTAGTTTCCTTGTGATGTCGAGGAGCTGGAATTTCTCCACCCCGAATTCGCAATTGTGATTCTTTGCCCATTCAAAGATCCCGCCCGTGCGGTTCATGATGTTGCGGAGCTTTTCGTGTGTCTCTGTGAAGTCTTTACCTATGATTATGATAGCCACGTCATCAATGTATAGTAAGATGTATTCGCCTGCTTTGAGCTCTGGGATTTTTAGTAGGTCAGCATTGTATATGAGATATGAAACACCCGAGTGTGGGTCTCCCTGATCTAGGCCGTTCGATACTATGAACGCCTCCGTCTGATAGTCATCGAATACTAGGGTGGTGTGCCTGTTGTTTAGTCGTCTCTTTATCCATTCCGTGTGTTCCTTTGGGATGCCGCATCTTCTCATGTTGTGGATCAGGCGGTCGATGTCCACGCTGGGGAACGCGCCTTTGATGTCTAGGAACAGTATGGAGGCTACCTGATTTTTCCTCCACGCGTCTTTCACTGTTTTTGTAAGTACATGTATTGAGTCTGTTGTGGTTCGTCCTGGTCTGGCCCCGAAATGGTTCGCTGGGAGGATGTTGTGTTTTTCGCACATATTTGTCATTTCTTCTGCGTGGCAGCTGTTGAGTAGCCTGGCTAGACCGTCTGATAGCACGATGGGGCGCCATGCTGAAGGGATCATGTAGTCCAGTTTACCCGGTTTTTTAAGTATCAGCGTCTCTGTTAACGACCATTCCTG
This sequence comes from Tricholoma terreum, assembly GCA_003316345.1. Classification (NCBI taxonomy): domain Eukaryota; kingdom Fungi; phylum Basidiomycota; class Agaricomycetes; order Agaricales; family Tricholomataceae; genus Tricholoma; species Tricholoma terreum. The sequence goes on from QFEU01003951.1 coordinate 7,764, forward strand.
TGGGTAATATTCCAGTGTGTTTGTGGCACGGAATAGTGGACCGAGATGTGGGACTAGAAACTCTCTGGCGCGTATGAGTATAGAGTTCACGACGGTCCCGCTTCTGCTAGCTTTGTACGGCTTCATTTTCTTGATCGCCCAGTGTATCTGTTTGTCTGCTATGTTCTGGAATGTCCATCGTGGCGGTGGATATCTGTACCCTTCGGGAGGAGGTATTAGTTCTGGATTTGACAGTGGAAAAAAGGTTTCGTAGAAAAGATGGCCTTTGTCTGCATTGCCTGTTGCTTCTCTGGTTATCCGCTTCGTCATTGGGTCTTTTACCTGTAGTGTGGGTATTCTGGTTCTTCCCGCATCTGTTGGTGGCACCATTACCAGTTTACTTGCCTGCCAAACACTGGTTTCGTCTAGCCCTTCTAACCATTCTACCCAGTGTTCTGCCTTTGCCTGTCGGATCTTCTCTGAGTATCTGTTGCGTTGCTGTCGGTATTCTTCGTGAATCGGGTGGTTCAGGTTTGCTCGTTGATATTTTGCTCTTCCCCCGAGTTGTTGCATTTTCTTCTTTTCACTTGCTAGCTCCGTCGACCACCATCTTTTTGAGTATGGGCTCGGTCTTGATATTCCAACATGTTTCTTGACCGCATCTTGGATGGCGTTGTTGAGAGCTTTGAGTATATTATCAAAGCTTTGCGTGTCTGTGATTTCTGTGGGTGTCGTGAGGTTAGCAAGGTTGGTTTTTAGCGTAGATAATAGTTCCGGCCAGTTGGCTAGTCTGAAGTTTGGCCTGGCTTTCAATGTTGTTCTTGCTGTTTGAATGTTGAATTGCGTTATTATGGGGTAGTGGTCCGTTTTTACTGGTTGCGCTGCGTCATCCGTGGTACATTTGACTATGTTGTCGACAAGTGCCTCGCTGCAGAATACATTATCTACCCTGGTGTGATTCCCCGTGCTGTGGGATTTCAGCGTTGGCATGAAGGCTGGTAGCGTCATTTTCATGTTGTGTCGTCCTAGCATATTTAGTAGCGGTTGTGTGAGTTCTAGATTGTTGCGGGTAAAGAGGTGTGCGTTTCGCTCTTCATCCCATAGTGGGTGATGCCAGTTGAAATCACCTAGCCATATCGTATTTAGCGGGCCTACCATGTATCTCTGTTGGTCCCGGTTTCGCATGTACACGGACAGATGGGTTAGTGTGCTGTTATTATTACAATTGTTGTACACGTTGATGATGCAGAGCGTACCGAATCTTCCTGTTAATTCTATTGCAGTTATATCTGGGTGTTGTAGCTGGATTTGTTTGGACCAAAAACTTTTAATTTTGTTAATGTCTACGTATCTGTTACAAGGTTAGCATTGACGAGGATCACCGATCTTGTCGCGTCTGGGTGTTCTTTGTGGGTGTTGGGGTATATCGTGATCCACTGCCTATTGGCACGTGTCTTACCATTACAGTCGATATATGGTTCTTGTATTGCGCATATATCGTAGTCGTCTCGTCTCAGACTTGCTAAGAGGTCTAGCTGGCTTACCAATGATTTGTTGACATTTTGCTGACGGATTTGCAGGGTCTTGCTTGGCTGTTCCTCTTGTGGGTTTTCAGACATATTCGAGCGGCGTGTTCTCTCTTCCATCTTGTGTATTTGTTGGTAGTGGTCCTGGGCCTTGTTCATGCAGGTCGCGGTCTCCCCATCTTACCTGCCCTTGTGGCGGTTCTCTGCTCCCTTCTTGCCTACATCGGTTGCTACCTGTTTGCTTGTTCGCGAAAAATCCATCTATCGTCGTTTGTGCTGGCCTCGTTGGCCAGCCACTGTCTCGTGCTCTGTCTTGCTGGCTTTGTTGTCTACCTCGTCCGTGTCTTGTCTCTTGCCAGTCATCCATAAATTGTTGTTGATGTCTTGCGTTTATGTGGTGTGCGTTTTGTTCTGTGTCGTTTTGTGGTCCTCGTTGTTGTTGCATGCTATGTGGTTCTGTTTCGTTCAGTAGTCTCCAGGAGTCAGGGCTAGATGTCGGGTAGTACTTGTACTTATTCTCTGGCATGCGGCTCTGATTTCTCTCCTTTTCCATTTTGAACTTTGGGCATTCTCTGTCCGCCGCTCCATGTCCTTTTGCTGTCTCGCCTGTGCAGTTGGAGCATGTCAAATATTTGGTATTTGTGATGGTGCATTCTGAAGTGCGGTGATGTTCGGCGCATCGTGCGCATGTGTCTTCAGTTTCTTTGCAGTTCGATACGTAGTGGCCGTATTTTTGGCATTTTAGGCATCTTCTTGGTTCGGTTAGCATTTTTCGAGTGTTCACATGCTTACCTTCAATGAACAGTCCGTTTCTGATTGCAAAGTTCGCGTCCTCTCGGTGGTTGAATCCGATAGTCACATGTGCGACTCTTTGGTTTACCGTTCATAAGTGTGGTGGTTTGATGTATTTTGAGAATGTGATGGCTTGTTCCGTTAGCATGTTGTCTTCTTCTAGTTTAGCGTGAGCGTAGCTAGCCCCTGCGTCGAATGTGGTTGGTACGAATTTGGCTATGACATAGTGGAGTTTGTTCCGTATGGTAGAGGTGCCGTCGTAGAATTTCATGAAGGCTTCTTGTCTCCCTTTTGTCGCATCCATTCTGCTGCCTCTGTCAAGTTTACCTGGTACATGATATCTCCGTTTCGTAGTTTCCTAGCCACTACGAAGGCAGTGTGACGTGGTTTGTCGAGTCCTTCCCATCCCATTAGGTCTAGTGCCATGTTTGCTTTGGTTACTAGTTCTTTTTCTGTCAGGTCAGGTTGCGCGTTGTTAGTGGTGCTTTTATCCTTTTGTACAAGAACCTGTTTGTCAGCGGTTATGCCTCTCGCTATCACTTCTGCGTGATTGTTCTTCTCGTATAGCTGAGCTACTGTCGCGTATGTTATTGGTGCTTGGATCGTTGTTGGTGCCGCCATGTTTGCTGTCCCCGCTGTTTTTTCTGTCAAATCTTGTGTGGCCTGGGCTAGTTGGTCCAACTGGTCAGCTGTTTCCTGAAATCCGTCATTGAACTCATCCATTTTCTTTGTTATCGTTTTTGCTGCTTCTGTTACGTGTTCCACCGCATCCCTCATGGCTTCCATGTCTGATGTAAAGGTTTCCATCTGTTCCCTTAACTGTGTTTTGACGGTTTCGGTGATGCTACTTGTTATCTGCTGCCCGTATGCGTCTTCAATTAGGAATGCCACTGCCCTGATTCTGTCTAACACCGGTTTCGGTAATTTGTTAGTGACTCCGAACTGTAATAATACGTGAATGAGTATATGTAGGTCAACTGGCTTATCTGGTATGATGTAATCTCCTGCTGTTAAGAGGGCAATTGCTTGTTGTTTTGATTTCACTGCCGTGTTTATTCCGTCCGCATCTTCTAATTCTTTTCTTGTCTTCCTTGTTGTTGATGTCGCTGCCTTTTGTCTGGTATTCAGGGCCGTCGGTGCTGGTGATTGTGACATAGTGCTACGGGAGGTGTTCTCCGGCTTATAGTGATTTATGACGCTATTCTATCCTACTGACTGCCTTCCTTCGTCCTTTCTACGGTCCTTAGACCGTGGGAAAAGTTTTGGGTGGTGGCGGTACTGAGTCAAGGAGCGTCCCCGGGAGTGCACATGAGGAGGCATACCAGGTGTTCTTTCATGGACGTCTCCAAATAGACCCAGCCCCGAACTGAACCGCGTGTAAAGGCCGACCGCAATTCATGGGGTGGCTCCGCCTTCTTGAGCAAGAAAAAAACTGCTTCTTCCTCCACACCCACCTGTGCATGTTCGTGAGTATTGTGATCACTAGAGGCAATCACCCTGAAACTTACCCTGCAGCGCACCCGCCATAATGGAAAATCATTCTCGGTGGGCAGCATCGAATCTACAGCATGAGCAGGGGTTCTGTTAACATTCTGGGAATGGGATGAACGTTTCAGAATCCTGTCCAGCAGTGCAGAAAATCCATCCTCTCGGTCAAGGAGTTCCCCCCACGTTAGCTGCTGCGGTTGACCCTCCCGATCGTGCTCTTCCTCTGGAGTCCTTTACACTCCCCCACATATTCCGGCCGGATTCCGGCCGGAATATAAGA
>QFEU01003953.1:0-14819 GCA_003316345.1 Tricholoma terreum
CACGGGGGCTTTTGTCATCCGCGCACCCGTGTCATACGGGTATTGATCGCTTATATATGTGTTCTATTCACTAGATGCTCGTTTGGATGAACTGAATAGTGAGATTTTCATGAGTGAGGGGGTGGACAGTTTGGTGTCCCTTCTCCAGGTTCATCAGGAAACCAAAGTTGAAATGAGATGACTAGATACAGGTTTATCTTGTAAATATTTGGCAAAATATGTAGCTGAAAGATATATGTCTGGATAAAGACAAATAATAACTGGTAACAATGATGAATCAAGTCAACACCCCTATAGTAGATTGGAGTTTTTTAAGCATAATCAACATCATTCAGTAGATAAGAGGGATAAATAACATCAGGACAGTGAGGACACTAGGCATTTGTCTGACAACATAGCCAATAAGCACAGTTCAGGTGTTTAAGGCAACTGATATCCCATGGCATGATTTTTACACTATGTATCTTTCAGCAAGTAAAGAACAGTCAATGACATTTAGCCACTGTACACAGGATAGCCAATAAATGTACTTTGGACACCTAGGCATTTGTCTAACAACATAGCCAATAAGCACAGTTCAGGTGTCTAAGGCAACTAATATCCCATGGCATGATTTTTACACTATGTATCATTCAGGAAGTATAGAACAGTCAATGACATTTAGCCACTGTAAACAGGATAGCCAATAAATGTACTTTGGATCAAGAAATATAATAACTGGTAGCAATGATAGATCAAGCTCACAAAAAAACACTGTCCTAAAGGCATTAAAGTACAATGAATCTGTCACAAGCAGCTGCATGGAACTGAAGATATTTATCCAACACATGGGAGAGGGGAATTCTTTTGTGCTTCAGTGGTTATTTTCCATAGATGACATGCTGCAATGTGACACAATATATACAATTGGTTGAGACTGAAATTCATCAACCCCATCTGTATCATGCATAGCTTATTTTCAATTCAGGCAGCAATCACAACAAAAAGACCACAGGAAAAGATTGGTGTATATATCATGGGAAAACTGATGGTCTTCTCAAACAGCTTGTTAAAGCTTTCAACCATTACAAGGCAGCCATTGCACAAATTACAACCATACCTCTACAACCTCTCACCACCATATCCAAAATTATGTGGTAAAAAAATCACAAAGTAAATGATTCACATTTGGTACCATACAATGTCCAAATCAAGTTACTAGTAGTGATGAATTGATTGGCTCTCATGACACTTCTGCCTCTGCACGCTTTTGCCTGATCCGGTCAAGAGCACTCCCCTCTATTGGTACCTCCACAGCTTCAGGTGAGACATGAGGGAAAATTTTACTATGGGTCAAGAATGTCAGGGAAGGACATTTGCAGTTACAGCAGAAAGTACATACCAGTTCCACCAACAAAGAAGAGCATCTACTTCTTTTTTCTCCCAAGGATCGTTGAGCAAATCAAAAAGATTTGTGTAAAAACATTCAGAGTCGGTAACCTTGTCTGTGCATGAAAAAATATTAGCAGAGCTGAGTGCAAAGCAGACCTATGGCTAGTGAATCAGTTTCAAGGCTGGCTTTTGTTTACTGGTGATTACCTGAGTTGCAATGTATGCCAGCAACCCCTTTGTAACAGATGCCATTCCATGGATATGTGCATTGCCAGATCTAGTTGCTTTCAGCTCATTGTGGTCAACAGAACTTGGTGAAGTGAAGACATGCTTGTATGCCTGTGAAGCCTGTAAATACATAGCTGCAATTTACAAATATCAAACCACAAACTAAGACCAGCAGATTGCTGTGTAACAGTCCTTTCCATGGGTCTTCAGGGTCAAACTGGCTGTTGTCATACAAAAGTAATGGCCACTGGTCCCCTCAGACATACATTTCTCCACTTTTCAACTTGACTTTGATTCTGTGTCATCTGAGTCTGAGGCAACAGTAATGGTCGATACTCCAGTGTGAGTACTCACTCTGAAGTGCTCCAATTGACGCCAGCAGGGCACAGCAGGGACCTGGTAACCTCATGTTGAAACCCTTGATCAAACCTGTGTTTGTGGTGGAGCCATGGAACCAAGTCTCAGTCAGGCAGTGTGATTTACTCAATAATGACCCCCTTCATTCCTTTCATATCATTGGTGCAGGAAGCATTAGCACCTTTCTGAATCTGTGCAGCGCATGGGTACTCAGCAGGAAATATGTACAAGTATACATAGGGATACACTTACAAAATCCCCTATCAATTGAAGCTCCTCAGGCTCTGCATCCATGAGCCTTTTGTCAAGACCATGACATAGTTTGAGCAACTCATGGAATATGCGGTCTTCCCATTGCTCTCTAGAAGTAAAAGACGGATGAGATACAGGCTCATCCGTTGCAATGAACGGGGCAAGGTACTTCAAGGAAAGCGATGTGAGATCTGGACTATCTGCCAGCCACACAAGGCCATTGAGGATAAGTGAATGGATATTGCAGAATGAGAAGATGCCCACCCGAAATGCTGGCCAGAATGCACCAGGGGGTCAGATCGCTTCCTAGCACAGCAGGGCTGTCAGACATATTGCAAAGAAACCTTGGGGAATGAAAGTACAGATGGCTTTTTGCGTACTGCCTGCTGAAGGGCATAACCACTCTCAGACGGTCAGTGGAGGCTTGGTGTGCTGGAATCACATAGGGGAACCGGAGGCATCTAGCTATCAGTGTAACAAAGAGAGTAGAAGAGGGACTATGCAGCTGCAGCAGCTCCAACTCACAGCAAGTTATATATTTCCCAGCTTCTGCTGCACGTGGGCTGTGCGTTCTTAACCCTAGCACCACAGGGCAGTAGGGTCAGAACAATTTCAAATTGGGAACCAAAAGCTTTGGCCTATGCCCAGTGTTCAAGCTCAGGTGCCAGGGGTACAAACCCTAACCTTGGTATTGCATCCTCACTAATTCCAGAGAAACATGACAAGGGTCACGATGTTTATAAGAACCATGCAGACGTGAGTGTTACTTCAGACTTGAGCACTTGCTGAGTCTACACATGTCTAGCTCTTTCACCAGAGGCACCAATTACAATGTGTTTGGTTGTGATCCAGACAGGTGCCTTGCATACCTTGCCGCAGTATTCTGGGGCCCCAGCTACGTTCCTCCCTTCCCAAGCCAGGTCTTTGGAGGGCCCCCCAAACTGCCTCATTATGGGCTGCCGGCTGGTTATCAGCATTGGTGCCTTCCCCCCAGTTGGGCACCCAGCCCACCTCCTGGGCCTCCCCCACAGCCACCTTATCTTGATCTGCTGTCTTACTTTGATGTGGGGGTGTTTGATGCATTCAGATTTGGGTCAAACTACGTAGCTGAGCACCAAGGTGTGCTGCCATATGGCAAACATCCACATTGACATTGCTTATTTCTCTTCTAAGGGTCTGACACAGACAAGGACAAAGGGGATGAAGAGGAGGACATGGGAGATCTTGGTGTTGAGGATGGGCTGGACAACGGCAACATGGATGATATGGTGGCAGGTGTGGAGAGCATGAGCTTTGGTGATGGCATTGGGGGAGTTGAAAGTGATGAGGAGAGCGGCTATGATACAGACTTCAGCAACAACAAAGGCACAGGCTGCATCTTCTCCAATGATGAAAAAATGGGCTATATGTCCTGCAGCAAAGAGAATGGCAAGTCAGGACTTTGAGGAGGTTGCTTTTGATGATAGCACAGGCAGTGCCATGCCATTCCATTTAATTTAATTGGCCTCCTCCAAGGCCTTCGAGTTGAAAACTTCTGTCAATAAAGTAGCTGCCTGCAATTTGTGTTTGAAAAACTTTAACACTGTAGCTCCACAAGACCTACCCACCTCAAGTTCGTCTGATCCACTGCATCACATGCAGTCCCAGGGCTAGGCATAATGGGTAACTTCAAAAAAGGCACTTTCAAGATCATCATTGCTGCAGGCCTGCGAATGGTAAAGTTAGCAAGTGGCCTCTTAGGCCTTCAGTCATGAGGCTCACTGGCATCATGCTATGGGATGTGAGCAAAGGTGCAAAAGGTGTAGGCGACATAGGTGGCTTCTTTGTTGCACCAGTTGCTGGTGATCTGTTGGACGACCCCAACTTGGCTGAGGTGGCCCATTCAAGTTCTGTCTGGTTGATGCATCCTCCAGCATGCCAACCTGCCAATTCCACCTCCAGAGCAGCAATACATGATGTGTTGGCCAGATTTGCTTTCGCTAATAGGCCCTTAAGTTCCAAAGAGGAGAATTTGGCATTTATGTGGGCAATGTTCTTGATGGATTTGGCTCGGATGCTGAAGCACGAAAAGTGTTTCCACTGCAAGTTTCTTGTAAGATGAAGGTGAACAATAGTTGTCTGAGAGCTGTCTTTTACAAAATTTGTGTGAGTTTGGAGACGAGCTTCCACACTCTTTGTATGGATATGGAGTGCCTTGAGATGACTAGTGTGGTTGGGAACACTGGCATCTCGACTTCTCTCCATTCATCTACAGAAGAGCTGATACAAACAATTAAGATGGTTCAAAAAACTATGAAACACACCTTTTATATGCTTCAAGCCCAGAGTGATAGAATCAGTGAAGATGATGGCAGGTGGGTTCTTCTGCGCCTCCTCAAAGGTCATCCTAAGATTACTCTCACTCTCTCCAACCTCAAGCCCATTTTTCAGAAAGAAGAATGTGCCAGTTTCATTGTGACCACATGGCCATGAGACTTGGTGATTGTCACTTGTCAGTCAATCATCACGATGTGTCCATTCACGTCACAGTTGTGTAGCTTGTCATGGTGGCCACTTGAAGTTGGCACAAGTGTCTACTACTACTAGTAGTTGGCTCGGCAGCAGGCGATGTACTACTATAGCTACAGAAGTCAATTTTTTTGGTATAGTCGTTCAAATCAGCTACTGAAATGTGCTGTACTTCACACTTCCCCCCCCCTAGTCCAAGCAGACTCCGAGCTGTCCAAGTAAAGTCTGAGTAAAGTGTGAGCTGTCCTAGTAAAGTCTGAGCAGAGTCCTAGTAGAGTCCGAGCTGTCCTAGTAAAGTCCATCCTAGTAAAGTCTGAGCTCTGTTCTAGAAAGGGAGTGTATGAGTGTGTGAAAGGAAGGGTGTCAATGTGTGGAAGAGGAGGGGAGGGGGAGGGTGTGAGTGTGTGGAAGGAGGGGAAGGGGGGGGAGTGTGTGAGTGTGAAATGGGGGAGGGGGGGGATGTGTGACTGAAAGAGGGGAAGGGGGATTTGTGTGCAAGGGGGAAGGGTGTGATTGTGTGAAAGGGGAGAGGGGAGAGGGGGAGGGGGAAGTATGGAACAGGGGATAAGGAGCAAGGAGTATGATGATGGCATTTATATCAAGGGTTCAAGACATACTAATTTTTCAAGTAATATGATATTTGAAACTATGTGCATACATTACACAATGTAAAAAAAAAACATCTACAGGCAACACGCTATGTGCATCGACATGTGGAGCATGGTGTCCCCCTCGTGTGCTATCTCCCCCCTCTCATCATCGTCAGCTTTGCTCCCCCTGGTCTCCTCACCCTCACCTGTCCACCCTCTGCACCTGCAAACCATCCTACGAGCAGATGCTCATAGGTGTGGGGCTGGTGCCACTTTGTGCCCCCTCCCTCCCTCTCCCCTGTCATTCCCATGCACTCACACCTGGTATCCACCCCATGAGCAGTTGCTCGTGGTGGTGGTGCAGGGTGCCTGTCATTGTCAGTCTTGATGGGCGTATCCTCATCCCCCTTCTGTTCCCCCGTCTCCCATACCTCTCACATAGCACCCCTTTCCACCCTACAAGCAATTGCTTGTGGCAGCGGTTGGGGTGCTTCATGTGGTGGATGTCTCTCATCCCTTCTCCCCCCGTATTGTCGTCGTCATCTTCCCCTCATCTCCCCTGCCTCTCATTGTTCCACCAACCATCCACCCCACAAGCAGTTGCTTGTGGGGCTGGAGGTGGGTGGTCTGTCATCGTCCCCTGGGGGTGGTGCTGTGGTGGCCATCATCCCTCCCCCTCCATCCCCCTGCAGTCGTTGCCATTGTTGTTCCACCAACCATCCACCCCATGAGCAGTTGCTCGTGGGGCTGGAGGTGGGTGGCATGTCGTTGTCCTCCACAGGGGTGGCCATCATCCCTCCCCCTCCATCTCCCCGCAGTTGTTGCTGTTGTTGTTTCACCAACCATTCACCCCATGAGCAGTTGCTCGTGGGGCTGGAGGTGGGTGGTCTGTTGTCGTCTCCCTCCTCGTAGGTGTGGGCTGGGTGCCACTCCTCATCCCCTGTCTACCCCCTTTCGTCATCTCTGTTCCCCCTTCCTCTCATCTACCCTCCCCTTCGTTGTTCCACCCACCAACCACCCCATGAGCAGTTGCTCATGAGGCTGGGGGTGGGTGGTTTGCTGTCATGACATGGCGGCATGGGTGTCCAGTCCTGGTTACAAGTAGATTAGAACCTAGAGAACAAAAGAAACAACTTAGTTAGTTTATAAAAAAGAAACGAACAAAAGAAAAACTTATGGTGGGCCCAAACGATGTGATCACATCATTTGGGCCTGCATTGTGTCTATTCAGTTCATTTGCAGGTGTGGGTGGTCATGGGGGCTGGGGGAGGGAGTGGGAGGAGTGGGAGGAGTAGAGATGGTGGTGGAGAGTGGAAGGGAGGCGGGGGTGGTTTGTCGTGGTGGTGGAGAGTGGAAGGGAGGCAGGGGTGGTTTGTTGTGGTGGTGGTGGGAGGTGATGAGCTGGCAGTGATGGGTGACGTGGCCACATGTTTGTAATCACATGATGTGCCAACCCTATGTCATGCACATATACTGCTCACCAATTATGGCTCTGTAGTCTAATGGTTATATTGTGCACACTTATCACATGAGGAGCATGAGTTTGAGGGTTCAATCCTTGCTCCACCCATTTGATTTTTCTATTATTAAGTAAGGACAGTCCAAGCTCGGACTGTCCTAGGATTGTCCAGGTACTGGTCTGAGATTAGTCCGAGTAATTGTTTGGACTTTACTAGGACGAGCTCAGACTGGATATCTCAATTTGGCAGAAATCTCAGCCAGAAAAAGTCCGAGAAAAGTCTGAGTGTCTGAGCAGAGTCCACTTGGATTAGGGGGGGGAGAGTAAAGACCTCGAAATGTATAAAAATTTCTCTTTTCTGGTGAATTGAGTCTCCCGAGTCCAAACTGATTTTTGGATCGTTGGGTATCATGATGGTGATGTACCCTTCTGGCTGCTTGATTCAACTTGCTGGATGTACAATTCAGAAGTGGAGTCTCCAGAAAGATATCTATTGAGATCAAAATACTTAAGATAGGCATGATGGGGCACTGAGGCACTGCCCTGTTGGGGCTGCTCTTTGAATGGGTGCAACTGAGGTAATGGCTGCATGACCAGTGGCAATGCAAAGCAAAACTTCCTTAACCTAAGTTGAAAGCTAGGTGAGCACCATAGACAGGAGAGTGGCAAAATCATGCATGTTTGTGGGTTCGAAAGGCTGATGAAATGGTGTTCAGGATAGCTATCACCATGATTGGCTCACCCACAATGATCTCCCATGAACCATGAGCCAATCGAGGATCATGATGATCTGCCAGCCATTTGGGGGCATCGGAGAGGCCAGATAGTTGATATGCTTCACTTGATTGAAGGAGGGACGAGAATGAGACAATATCCAATGGGCTGCTTGACTGTTATATTTGCCCAGCATGGAAGCATTCATTACGGATTGAGCTTTCACTAATGCTTGTAGTTCTGGCCAATGTTGTGGGTTTGGTGATTAAGAACAGTGTCTACTAGTATGACCGAGTCGAAAGAGGAACATGCTTGATTGGACTGGGTGAATCTATTGGTAGAACACCCTGCACTTGAACTCCCTTTTTGCGAGTTGAAGAGACATTTTGTCTGCAACTACTCCTCTGAAGGACCACCTTATGTTTTGAGTCAGGTCATGGATGGTCTCTTACAGACACAAAAACTCACCACCAAGAATGGTGGGTCCAACGGTATGACTGGTGGTGATATCGGCATAGGCCTTCGCCACATGAAAAATGCTCTTCCATGGCTTAGCAGCGATGAAACATGCATTGTTGATTCCCCAGATTGATTGATCCAACTGTGACAGACAGTCATAGTAGTGAATGAGACCACTGCCATGGTGAACAAGAAAGCGAGGTGCTTAGCCTGATTTTGAAACTTGGATAGGTACAAGGTTCTCATCAAGCTGAAGGGCTGTGATAAGATGGCTAGATTCTGTCTGCTTGTCCTCTGCCACTCATACATGGTTCTGATAATGGTTTTGGGATTTAACCTGCTAGTTCTTGGGAGAAAAAATATGACTGGATTGCTTGAACAGTTGGGAAAGTAGCAGAGAAACTTTTTGGAAGGTCAAGACCAAATTCATTCTTCAGAGCATGAAGAGTGTCATTTGCAATGCCTGAATACTCCAGTGCCGCTGAAAGTTCTTGAATAGTGTCTGCAATGCTCTTACAGTATGAAGGGGGTGGACCTCAAGGTTTATACCAGGGGGTGGGGGAAGCATATTCAAGCTTGCTGAAGATTTTAATTGACATCAGAGAGTCAACTCCTAGAGATACCAAGTCTGTATTCATGTTCAGCATTGATATTGTAGGGGTGCTGCCCGATATGGGCAGTATGTCCTTGTTGATTGTGGAAGTTACCGGTATATAACCGGTAACATTTATTTGTATAGTAGTTTTACATGTACCTCATTCACGTGCTATAGAGGTCAGTCACACTTGTACCGCGTGAGGTCTTAGTTCAACACCCCCACTTACCAGCACTACACTTTTTTAAGTGTCCAACACTCTTAGCCTGGGACCTAGCCCAGACTACTACACTACCCACTAGGCAACAAAGTTTGATAACAACAGCCACATGTCAACACATGTGGTAACTGCTGCCAAATCTGGCAGCAAGACAAAGAAGAAGCCTTTAAAGGCAACGACGGCTACAGTGGCCCCGGATAATCCGAGGCCTATAGGTGCCGAGTCGACGAACTGGTGAACGCTTGCCACATTGACAACAAGAGTACTGAGGAGTGCCAGCAAAGTTGCTGGCACATCGACAGGACAAGAAGACTTGGACTGTTTGACACCGATGATGGAAACGGCGTCTATACGAGAGGTAGCTGACGATCTCGTCAACGTTACACCGCAGTCAACGGCAGCGGGAATTGAGGTCAAAACAGAGGCACTAAGCAGTACCTCTATAAGGAGCATCACCCCTCAATGTTCGTTCCTAGTAGAACTGAGGGAAGCCCAAGGTAGGCTCCCATCCTCACCGAGTGATGGAGGACAATCCTCCGCTACCAGAAAGAGTTCACATTCGCGACACCGTCATTCAGATCGCAAATGGCAATCTGAGGAACTACCAGCAACCATACCTGGTATACTGTCAACAATACACAGCCCAGACAATTCTGGGCTATCAAGTGATACACGTCATCTTTGACGACGTGATAAGGGCAAGGCATTGGATGAGTCAATGCCAAGTGGAGAACGTGAAATGTCAATCAGAGACTCCTTGGACTCTCAAGCAATGGCAGTAATGGGCCTACTCAGTGAGGTAGGCCTACCACCAAATATAGCATCAGGAGAGATGCTAGAAAGGTTGAAGGAAACCTTAGAAGGATGGGAACGAAGATCGAGGGCAGGATCGCCACGATCAGACCACCCGGACAGACGTAAACCCACGCCTGAATTGAGGAAGGAATCGACCCCTTCCAAAGTGTCGTCAACATCAACGACGCAAACCATGAGGATGGTGAATCAGAGCCTGTCGATGCCTCGACAGCCCGATGAAACCAGCTCAGCGGCTAATGCTCGACACAGAGCGTTAGAGCATAGTAGGAAACCTCCTGCTACCAGGGCTGATAATACAACGGAATCGAGAACGAACTCGATACCACAAACACCATCAGGGTCGGGAAAAGCATCCCCGACCTCACGGGTAGCGAATCAACGCTACCGGAATAGTGCCATCAAGGAGGCTATACAACGAATATCCTGGATCAAGGGATATCCATCGATGCGAGTGGACAACCATATGATCGTCAACCAGACCGTTCAGAGAGAAGGTCAATTCCGCCCCATCAAGGTGGTGGAGCAACAGAGGGTGGTCATGGACCACCTCAAGGACCACCTGGAAATCCTCCAGGAGGCTTGCCAGGAGGATCAGATAGCAATCCTTTCTATCGAGATACAGGATCTGGGGAGGAGGATGAAGAAGAAACAACATCCTCCAACGAAGAAGAGGACGTCAAAGAGCTGTTTACAGCTCTAGTGATGCCTGAGTCTAGGGGAACAGCAATGCTGTCCACCCGAACTACCCCACCAGCAACGGCTCCAATAAGTGGAGCCGAGAGGACAGGCTCTCACCATGAACGTGGTGATCGCTCACCAAAGAGCATATCGAACGCTCGTAGAACCGCTAGAGAGACGTGGTTTGTACCCGAGACGAGATCAGGGAATGGTGATTGACTATTCCTGGACCCGTATCAACAGGCCCATACAGTAGAGCTAGACTCTTACAGGGATAAGAGTTGACCCAAACGTAGTAAATATCTACGTTCAGTACATACCAAACTTCACCGAATGATCGATGAAAAGGTGGCCGTATTACACGACCACTCAACCAATATGAAAGGAGGGCCACAAGTGCCCACCCCACCATCGTACAATGGTGAAGGAGATACTGAGGTGTATGAAAGGTGGCTTAGCACCTTGCTGAGATGGCTCCACATGAATAAGATTTGCGGAGCGGAATACGATGAGGAACATATAGTATATGTTCCTATGTATTTGGAAGGAGACACATTGTCATGGTTTAACGACTATTGATGGTTTCCACCATCAACAGGAATACTGGACCTTTAAGGAGGTCATAATGGGATTATACGACCGCTTTGTATTCCGCGCAGCAACGCGCGACGCTTCAGACAAGTTCTGGAGCATGACATTCCAAGAAGGAGATGATATCATGTTCTTCTACTATAAGATGGTGTGATATGCCACATGAATGGTGAGAGCGCCAGATCGCTACACCTTCAAATCTCAGTTAATGATGAACATGCCATTGGCAATGTTCAACTTCGTGATTAGCAAAGGATGTTTGGCTGAACATTCGCTAACTGAGACTATCCTCCACTATGCCAAACAGGCAGAGGAGAACGACAGACAGTCCAAACAATGGAATGATCGTAGACACGCAGGAACAAATGCGCGTCTAGGGAGGACCACAAAGCCTCTGATGGTACCTACACCAAGGCCCCGTCCTAGTACGCGACGAACAATGAATGAACGTCATTACAAAACAGATGATCGAAACGATCATCCAGCAAGACCACCAAATCATAATGCTGGTTCAAGTTCACAACATCAACCTCCAGCTTCACACCACAGCAAGAGGAAGTGTATGCAAGAGCGTACGCATGGTCACGCCAGAGAGCATGATCACCCAGCGGATGATAGTAATCTGCTTGACACGTCTAATATGACATGTTATGGATGTGGTGAGAAGGGACACATTGCCAAAGACCCGAAGTGTAAGAACTTTGGGAGAAGTAAGCCCCACGCGAAAATGTTCGCAGCCCGAGAGATCCTAGATGAGGATGATGACGGAAGGGCCGATGACAGAGTCGTCGACCAAGATAATGAACCAGGAGATCATGATGAGAATGATCAGACTCCTTGGGACCAAAATGACAGCGATGTCGTGGGCTCTCAATACAGCTCAGAAGGAGAAGAGGTCGAATTCAACGAATTCGATGATGGTCATTGGGACCACGAAGAGAAAGCAGAGCAGATGTATGCTCTGCGAATCAATGCGATAGGTTTACTTGATCCGGTCAACAAGTTCGCAGTATTCAGCGAACTGGACTTCGCTGAACTAATCGTTGAGGAATATAATCACTATGATCCTCAGGACGAGGACCAAGACTTTCTGCTGTTGCAGGAAGTCAGTGATTATGAATCCGAAACTGAACTGGCTCAGAAGGAAAGCCTCGAAGGAGAGTTCCCAATATCAGTGGAGTCTGATGACCCCAAGGAATCGGACAGTGATGATGAGGATATCATCGCTCCAGAGTTCAACAAACTCTGTTCAGCAATGAAAGCAGGAGAGGTAACGAGACCGCCTGCCACCAAGCACCCTATTACGCTTCGTAAATCAAGTCAAAAGTTGACCCGGCCAATAAGAGACCCAGAGGAGAACCAATGCTTCGTAACATTGGTCAAGATCCATGGACAACCAGCAGTAACACTGCTGGACTCTGGATGCACTACAGATGCAATATCGCCCGAGATCGTGAACATTGCGAGAATAAAGGTGCAAGAGCTGACGGAGCAAGTACCATTACAGCTTGGAATGGCAGGGAGCCGATCCAAGATCAACTATGGGGTGAGTAGCCACATAGAGTATGGTCCCATAAAAACGGACCATTACTTCGATGTAATTAACATCGATAGATACGACGCCATATTGGGCACTACATTCATGCATAAGCATGGCATAGTGCTTGATTTCGAACTTAATCAAGTTCGAAGGAAGAATGAACAACTGTTCGCTCTTGAGGAAGGTGGCGACAATTACCTTATGGTACGACAAATGGCCATGAACAAGCATCGGGAGACGCTTGTACCTAACATCGTGGGTAAACGGGGACCCACTACAAATGGTACAGTTGAACCATCAAGGTTACCTCTAGCAAACAATGGTCACGAAGAACGACCACTGGCTGCACCTAACAAGGACAGAGATGATGCGGTTGTCAATGTCATTAATAAATGACATAAGGGCGGTCAACGGACCACCTGTGAACATAAGGAACCGACAGCTCCTTCCCAATAGTCGGGACACCCTGACTATTGAAGATATTGAACGGATGGTTGATGAAACGCCAACCATTGATGCAAGCTCAAGGAGCTCAGCCCAGGCTATGTTAGACCTGGAAGAGGTGGACAAGATAGTCCACGAGTTCACTAGAACTCGATTTCCTTGACTGGCAGCACACGAAGAGCGCTTGCCGCCAACGATATCACGAAGCCATTCGTGGACAGAGGAAAGCTCGAACAGGATGAATGACGTCCTGTTTGCAGTAATGAACGATCATTCTGCGAGGATGAGCAACACAGGTCCACTCACTGAAGACGATATCCCTCGATTACGAGAGGAATGGAAGAAGTCATGTCACGACATCATGCAGGGTGCGCCAGAACAGCTTCCGCTGCTGAGGGATGTGAATCATCGCATTCCCCTGATCGATGAAAACAAACGGTATAGGTATCACCTACCGCAATGTGCAGATGCTATGAGACCACAGCTATCTGAAAAGATAGCACAATATACTCGTGCTAATTGGTGGACGCCATGCCACACTGAGCAGGCTGCCCCTATGCTGTGTATTCCGAAGAAGAATACCACGTTGCGTACTGTCATTGACGCTCAAGAGCGAAATGATAACATGGAAAAGGACGTGACTCCTCTTCCTGATCAAGATCTAATTCATCTTGATGTGGCTAGAGCGAAGATTCGCTCTAAGATAGACTTCTCCAATGCATATGAACAGATACGCGTCCAACCAGATGATGTACACAAAACATTGTTCGCAATGGTGTACGGCACCTTCGTAAGTAATGTGATGCAACAGGGTGATTGCAATGCGCCGTCGACGTTTCAACGGGCAATGAACCACATATTCCGAGACTTCATCGGAATATTCTTGCATGTGTACTTAGACGACCTATTCGTCTATAGTAAGACGGTTGATGAACATCAACGTCATCTCAAACTCGTATTCGACAGAATACGACAACATCGGTTCTACTTGCGCGATGACCAGTGTGAACTGTTTGCAGACAGAATTGACTGTCTGGGGCATGTAATTGACGAGAAAGGATTACATGCAGATGCTGATAAAATGGCAAAGATTTGCAATTGGCATACACCTTGCAACTATCACGAGGTGCAATGATTCCTAGGACTCGTACAGTATCTGGCACATTTCTTGCCAGATATATCGGCCTATACAGGACCGATATCAGCGATGGAGAAGAATGGACGACCGTTCCTCTGGACACCATTACACGATAAGTGTTTCCAGATGATTAAAGCCATCTGCTGTAGGACACCTATCCTATGCCCAATAGACCACGATCAGGATGAGCCTATATGGGTCATCTGTGACGCGTCTGTCTATGGAGTAGGCGCAATGTATGGACAAGGCCCTACTTGGCAAACCTGCAGACCTGCAGGTTTCATGTCCAAGAAGTTCACGGACGCACAACGGAATTACCGAGTGTTCGAACAGGAAACACTCGTGATACTCGAGGCCCTCCTGAAATGGGAGGACAAATTGATCGGATATCAAGTTCATGTGGTGACAGACCACCAAGCACTTGAATTCTTCAAGACGCAACTGAGGCTATCTAGCCGTCAGACGAGATGGATGGAATATCTGTCTTGTTTTGACTTTGACATTAGGTATGTCAAAGGAAACTCTAACAAGGTGACAGACACCTTGTCAAGATACTACGAGCGAGACTCGTGGGCAGACATGCCAGAATTGCACGACTACGTCAATGCCGACGTACACCTTGACCCGGGGCATGATGATCTACCCTGGGATTGTTTCCAGGAAGTCAAGGACAAGGTCATTGAGGACCGAGTGCATTGTACCAACAATGCCAAGTTGCAAGTAGAACTTGCAGCTCTACGAGAGTGTCTCGAGGATCAAGACGTCATTGTGGCTGAAATGGCTGCCATTCAGAACAAGGAAGAGAAGCAGGAAGCCCCTCCTTCCATAGTAGGCGATGATCCCACTATATTTGAATCAC
>QFEU01003954.1:0-29384 GCA_003316345.1 Tricholoma terreum
GGGGGAGTATATAGCTGATATATTGTAGCAGGGATCAGCTGTTTTATGGTGGCGATCCCTTAAAAAACTGCATTTTGAAACTCTCTAGTCTTTTGAAACCCATAACACATGATAGTACATCTAGCCCTCGATAGGCGTACGTCTCACGGTGAAGGGCTGCGGACTTATGACAATCAGCGGAGTGTAACTTCAATTACTACGATTGAATTAGTATGTAGGATCACGTTACTTCTATAATTGCTTCAAGGGCTGCGTCTTGGTGACAACTTGAATAATGACAACAGCCACGATTTCTGTTGACGCCCGATACTTAGCACCATCCGATCCCTCTCTACCTGCGCTTGCCTTGCAAGTGACACGACTCGTAGATTCACACATGATATGGATTGGCACTACTGAGTGTTCCCCCGCCGATGTCGAAAAGGCTTGCTCGCAAGGTAGTTTGTGCAAAGATTGGGCATGTGCCATGCCTCCAAAAACCGTGCGTCTCATTTCAATACAAGGACCCTGGCGTACTGAGACGCATGCGCGGTGAAGGCTGGAACACATGCTCCGGCTACGTCCTTGTTTCGATCATCCAGCTCAGATGTCGCACTATCGATGGCGCAGCGTTTGGGTAAGATTCATTCTCCGTGTCTAGAACTGGGGAAACCATCCGCTTCCATAGCAAAACGTTTCAAGAAGCAGATATTATTGGCATTAGATATCCCTTCCTCGTTCATGTCGATAGGACAGGGAACAAAGCTGCTACTTGAAGCAGAAAAGGGAATAGTTGCAATGCTAGTAGAGATGGAGCAAGATAAGAAATAATGGATGGATGTAGTAACAAAAATCGAGTAACGAATCGATGACCAACCCTAAGCCTTTTGCCGGTACAACGGGTGCGATGTTACATACACAGTGGTTACACGGCTGCTCCTGACCGCCACGCTCGGGAACCAGGGCGCTGAACTCCCACTGACCACCCCCAAACTAGATTGCTGAAGGCGAGTAGAACAGGGTAGCAACTTTGAGAGCAGACCAGAAAGATGTCGGATGTCACTAATTTCATGGCTGACACAAACCAAAGCTTCGATTTGCCCCGTTGGCAAACCCAGGTCGACCCCCTCTCCTCCTCTGCCCAAGCGGCACTCGCTGCTCAAACTTCATATCACTACGCTGCTGCTGCTGCTGCTCCTCCTCCCCAACAATCTTCTGCTGCTTCTCCTCAGCGTCTCCCGCCACCGCAAACCACAGCTGTTCCATCAAGACAACCACGCATCACGCAGCTCCTAGACCAAGATCAACACCTCCCCATCGTAAATTCTTCATATCTTTCCTCTGGCCACAGCCAGTTGGCTCGGAGCGCGTCTCTCGGTGGTACCACACAGCCTTCTTCCAAACCACGTCGGCATCATCATCAGTCGGACGACCTCGAAGGAGCTTTCAACATCGAGAACCAACCCACCCAATCATTATCTGGATCTAGGCCATTCACTCAGCTCCCTCACAACTCGTTTTACCCTGCCAGCGTTGGTTATCAACATCAATCTCTGACAGGCACTGGCGCTGTTGCCAATTCGGCTGCATCACCATCTGATTCTTATTCCGACATGTACTACAACGGTTCCTCCGGTCAATCTTCAAAGAGGTCCCAGGCTGTCCATGACCCAAGTTCTTCCGCTCACGATGGGCGTTCTCCCATCCGAAGCACCAATCCCCCTAGCTCTGCCACATTGATGGACTCGTATTCACAACAATCGCAATACTCGCCGACAGCAACCTACACATATGCTTCTCCTGCAGATCAGCGTACTCACCCTGCAACGTATCACTCACATAGTCGTAACCACTCACAAGTCAAATCTGAGCCCATGACGCCACCGATCGCTTCACCTTACACGCCCCAGACAACCTTGGGCTCTGCCGGGCCGTACAGCCCGTCCTATCCCATGGAGACGTCAAGCCCACGCCCTCCCTCACATATTCAAACTCATCTCTCGGCTCATGTACCTGCCAGACATAGCTCAACTTCGAATCCCCCAACTCCGTTGTCGTATCTGCACTCACAAAGTCCATCTTTGCAATACTATCCTCAGGAACAAGCAATGGTCGTGGATCCACCTCCTCAGAAAAGACGGGCATCTGGATTTAGACGTGTTAGGACCGCCCATGATCTTCAACCTCGTACTGATATACCACCTTCTGGTCGGCGAATGGGTAGTGATGGCGCATATCTATCGGTGTGTGCTATGCACAATATCGCGTATCACGTTGTGTACTAACTTGTCCTCTTAGCCTTTACGTCAACTTACGACCAATCTTCTTGATACTTTTCACATCTGCAACCCCCAATTCCGATATGAATCGACGCACAATCCCCGACGAGTCTTGACTAAACCAAGCAAGCCAGCTCACAACGAAGGCTACGATAACGATGATTATGATTACATACTGTATGTCAACGACTGGTTAGGTACCGAAGAAGGCCACAAGTACGTGCCGCTTTCTTCAGGCATGAAAGATCCTACTTATCTGCATCAGGTACTTGATTCTAGACATTCTAGGCCAGGGCACGTTCGGTCAAGTAGTCAAGTGTCAAAACATGAAGACACACGAAATTGTGGCCGTTAAAGTCGTAAAAAACAAACCTGCCTACTTTAATCAGAGTATGATGGAAGTGACGATCCTGGAAATGGTATGTAACACCAGACATCTATATAAGACAAAGGATCTCACTCTCGAATAATCAGCTAAACAAGACCTCCGACCCAAACGATGAACATCATATTCTTCGCTTAAGGGATTCGTTCATCCATCGAAGTCATCTATGTCTCGTTTTTGAGCTTCTCTCGTCCAACTTGTACGAGCTCATCAAACAAAATCAGTTTCAGGGTTTGAGCACGCAGCTCGTCAAAGTATTCATGGCACAATTGCTAGATGCCTTGACTGTCCTCAAGGATGCTCGGCTTATACATTGTGACTTGAAGCCTGAAAATATCCTGTTGAAATCGTGAGTGATTGGCATTTCATTGGTGTGCGTCAGCTGAATGGGCTATCTACACAGCCTGCAGTCCCCTCAAATTAAGGTTATCGACTTCGGCTCCGCCTGCCATGAGCGGCAGACTGTATATACCTACATCCAGTCGCGATTTTACCGATCTCCCGAAGTCCTTTTAGGGATGTCGTACACCGCTGCGATTGACATGTGGTCTCTTGGTTGTATCGCCGTGGAATTGTTCTTGGGATTGCCTCTTTTCCCTGGCACGAGTGAATACAATCAGCTCACTCGCATAATTGAAATGCTAGGGTATGTCACCCTCCCATCTCCGTACCCTACCGGAAAACCTTATGCTTTGGAATGATTTCAACGTTGATCTCTATTTTCAGAATGCCCCCGTTGAGTATGCTGAATACTGGCAAGCAAACCAACCAATTCTTCGATACTTTTGATGTCTGGAATCCGCATTTGAATCAAAATGAGAAGAAATATCGAATGAAGAGCCTTGAACAGTATTCGAGGGAACACAACACCAACGAACAACCTGGAAAGCAGTACTTCAAAGCTAATTCTCTGCCGGAAATCATCAACACCGCTCCAATGCCTACATCAAAATCATCAAGGCAGGGTCATGAAGTGGAAAAGGGTGCGTATTCTGACTCTTCGTCATGAAATCACCTCATTCCTCTGGACGTCAGAGTTGAACAACAGGGCGTCGTTCATCGATTTTTGTCAAGGGCTCTTGAACTTAAACCCTGTAACGCGGTGGACACCCCAACAGGCAAGGTTGCACCCTTTCATCACGGGAGAAAAATTCATCAAGCCATTTGTGGTGAGAATATCGCGTCTTGCACTGCTCCGTACCAGTCTAACGACAGGCCGCAGCCTGATGGTATTGTTCTGGCTCAACACCAAGGGACATCGGCTCCCGGTGGCGATCCCAAGAGACCATATGGTGGGTTAGTTCCATCACAACCAAAGGGAACAAGAGCCTATCAAGACGCAGCTACCTATAATCATCACCTTGCGCAGCATCAAGCATATACTGCCCAAGCCCAGGCCGCGTCACAAGCTGCTACAGCTTTCCGGAACCCATACATCACGCCGCAGAGTTCGCAACCACCACTACCACAAGTACAGACAACGTCCTATTCTGGTCCTTCAGACGGTGCAAACCCTGGCTATTCACAGCACAACCCTGCTCAGTACTCTTCCGGTCAGTCGGGACATCGGCTCGCACACCAGACATCGTCCGGACAACTGGAAGGCTTGAGCAATTCCTCAGTTCAGTATCCGGGCCACGCACAGGGTGCTCCATCGAATACCCACTTGAACCCTAATGTACCTGCGACTTCGTATTTCCCTAACACTCGCGTTCGGGCTAATACCATCAACCAGATGAAGGATGTCCCAGCTGCGCTGGCGCGATTGCAGCGGATGGATAATAACATGTCGCGGAATGCCCTGACTCCTGTTTTGAACAGAGATGATGCCATGCAAGAATGGGAACGACGGCAATCAGGGAAGCCTAGTACCACGCAATCCTATCCGCAAATCGAATACTTACAGCAGCAAGCTGAAATTGCTGCTTCATCAGGTTCAATGGTTTGGGGCCCCCCAAAGAATCGCTACCCACCGCCTCCGTCCAACCTTGCACATGTATACCATCCGCAGACGATCATGGTAGACGATGACAGGCGAGAAGCTGTTATGTCAAATGTTCGCTCAGCTGCCCGAATCGAGGCTCCAAGCGGCACGTATGGGAGTCCTGGAACTGGTGTAATATCCAACCCACCTCAGACATATGCCAGCAATGCAACGACGAGCGGGAACCGCTATGCTGCCACATACAGTCAGGCCCAACAACAGGCCAGCTCACTATCTTTTGATTCCGTTGACCGGCGCGCTGACATGGGCAATATGTATCTCCCAATGCAGACTGACCAGTTCTCGCCGTATTCCAACCCCCCTGTCTCAACAACCCGTCATGTTGCAGTTCCTGCACAGACAGTGGCGCCATCTTTTTATGGTGCAGGGGTGGTACCTGTGGGCCAGGCGCCAAGCAGCCAGCAGCAGCAGCAGCAGCAACGCAATCCATTTTCTATTCCTGATTCCTTGCAAGCGATGTCCAGCACAAAGGATGGGCGAAGGGGCGGTGCTATGGACACTTGGCAGAGATGAGTAGTAGGTTTGTCATAGTCCGCCGTTCGTAAGCTCGGAATCTATCACTCAAGCAGGATTTTTCTGCAACTTCCCCTTATCATCTACTATTGGCTTGAAAATCAATGCGTGAGCGAGACTCGCGTATTGTATATATACTTATTTCCCCACAAGATATCCTCTAATTGAGCTGAGTAAATCAAGGGCACAGGCTCCCTGAGTCTCTTACAGGTTCTTATTTCCACTCATAGTTGATCAAAGGTTTCCTCGACTTCCCAGGCACCTGCCCAGTACTGGACTTGGCAGCGCAACCCACCTTCGGCGGCAATCCTCTTCTGAAGTCCACGAAAGCTTCGACAGAGTACGAGGTCTTGACTATAAGCGATAGCTCAGCTGTATGCAAGGAGTGATTGTACTATGCAAACCTTCTTAGATGTAAAGCTGGGCAATAGTCATTAGCCCCATCGCCGACATAGATGACACGGTCGTATGTTGGATGTCTCGCCAGGAATTCATCGAGCTCTTGACCTGAGAGACCATGAGTCGACAAGAACCATGAGTTGCGGCAGTCGTACCTTTGCACATATTGGGGCTGCAGCCTACTGTGCAGTTGTGCTGAGGATCGTTAGGATCAACCCTTCGCCTCAACTTCAAGAGACCTGACGAATCCCACTCGGCAGGATTCGTCACGATCTCATGAAAAAGAGTTTCAAGCCCTTTTGACTGTGGTAACTGGGTCGGATTGTGGTCTGATAAAAGAGAGCATTCTCACCTTTAAGATTGTTTCGATGAACACTTCATTTGCGTTTGATAAGCAGAAAAATGTGGTCTTGCCAGCTGCCTTCAGCTTGGAAACGCCGCGAACCATGGCAGGGTGCTTGATTCGTAGTCAGATATTTACTGCTTGAACGAAAGCAACATCAAGTCTACAGACGAAGGGCATAATTTCCAAGGCGTGCTCGATGTCATCCTTCGTAATCCCGCGGGTATGTGCTTCTTGAAGTGATTTGGCTCTTGATGTACAGGATGGATAGCTGAGGGTGGATAAATGTGCGTACATACTCACACGAGATCTGTCCATTGGGTTTCCGAACTCTCTGACTTCATTTTTCGACGGATATCTGGTGCCAGCACCTCGAAAATCCATCTGTCAGAGTCCTGGTCAGCCAGAGACCTTGGATAGAGGTGAAAAAGAGATATAGACAGAGAATAGCACGCTTACCAGTCAAAATCAAAGACCACCAGCTGGCGATGAACGGCAGACATGTTGAGGATATAAGGATTACATAATCGAGCGAGTGACTCTTGTTCTATGCCTACCTCGGTCTGCGTTGCAAAAGCGTCCTACAAAAAGGCGTCAGGCTCGCTAGAACTCACAGACACCCTCCTCCAGTGGACCCAGGATGGCAAGAAAGCGCCATCTGTGCGCGTCGCCTACTCTGAAGCCACTTGTTAGTGCTTCTCCACCTCTGCAGTATCTTCGCTTACCTATCCTCCATATAAAGCTTTATTCTGCAGCAAGGAAGGAGCTGCACAAGTTCGTTTGAAACTGGGGCTGCTGGGGGATGAGAATGGCCACAACTTTACCTTCACATCCCCACAGCCTGTCGCGTACACGGAGCGTGAAAAGTTCAAGAAGGAACTCACCATCATAATAAGCCGCAACCGAAGCCTGCAGGATCTTCAGAAACCTTCAATCTCCGTAACCAGCTCTGCTGCTGTGTCTTCTGCGGCTTCCAATGCGCCAACGCCCAGGCCACTGACAGGACCCTCACGACCATCAACATCGAGAGCTGCCTCAGTATCAAGCGGCCGGGGCTCAACCCCTGTGATCACTGGCAGTGACCCTGCTAGTGATTTTCGACTACGCAAGAAGGTGCTCATTTCAAACCCGGATTTGGGTGCATTACATCGAGATCTTGTCATGAGTGGCCAAATTACGGAAGCCGAATTTTGGGATGGACGTGAAGTATATGATAGATTTTGTGCCTACTGTATCGCTGCCTCTGATCCATCTGCAATAGCATCTCCTCCTAGCGCGAGCTGCGTCTGAAAGTCAGCGAAAAGGAAAGCCTGGGCAACTAGTGGATCCACGTCCCGAAACTGTCGAAGGCGGGGAGATCAAAATCAGGATCACTCCACAGTTGGTGCACGATATTTTCGACGAGTATCCGGTCGTAGCCAAGGCTTATGCTGAAAACGTCCCAAACAAAGTATGACATCGCTTGTCCTTAACTTGACACTCGCTAAGGCACCTGTAACAGTTATCGGAAGAAAGTTTTTGGAAGAGATATTTCCAGTCCAAACTTTTTAATGCTCACCGTGCATCTATACGATCATCGGCGGCACAGCATGTCGTCAAAGACGACCCCATCTTTGATAAATATCTGGAAAAAGATGACGATGGTAGGCATCATCTATCATGAATCGATGAGCAAGTGCATGACTCTGTATTTCCTAGGTCTAGAGCCTCGACGCCAGAGAGATGAGGCAGTGAACATCTTTGTAGACCTTGGGGCCACCCTCGAGGACCATGAAGAGGTGACGAAGCATAAATTCAGCAATTCTGATAGCCTCATTTGTTGCGTAGACTGGGAACGAAAAAGACGTCACGATGCAGGCTGGCAGGCAGAAAGGCGCACTACCTCTTATACGGAAATTCAATGAACATTCAGAAAGATTGTTGAATTCAGCATTGTAAGCACGTCTTTGTGTGTCTATATGACATAGCGAATATTGGGGGACCATAGGGGTGATCCTCCTCCAGTCAAAAGGACACGCCTGGCTTCAGAAGACGTATGTGAATTGTCAGTCGGGAATCGTATACCCTATTCACGAGCTTGATTCAGGACTCCTTTCGTCAAATCGATCTTGATGATTTGCACGATCCCGAGGCTTCCGCTGGGATTACTCTTGACATGCATGATAGACAACGGTATTTCGACGGTAGAATGTCCAGTTCATCGACAGTGAATGGTACCGCAAAGGTAGGTGGTGCCTCTGATATTTACTACCGCGGCATCAATCACAGACAACAGAATTTAAATATCCCTGTAATCACTCGTGAGATCAGAGTTAGTTTACAAGATTGGAACAAGAGCCTTACTGAGGTCAGGCTGAGTATTCCATTCGATTTCAGCTGTCACCGACTTTGCACAACTATTTCTGTAGCTCAGGGTCGAGCGTAAAGCAGGAGAGTCTGCAATGGCCACTATGACACAGAATGTGGCAGCTCGTTTAGACGCGAAGTCAAAGAAAAGTGCGTTCTACCATACTCATGACACCCTTTTCCTCAACATCTGTAGACGAGATCCCCGTCGGGCTTTTTAGACAAATGACAACATGTCAGACTGCTGCGAACGAATTTCTGCGACAATTCTGGACCACAATATATCCACCCCCAGTGGAAGTTCAGACCCTTGCTGTATTCACAGCTGCACAAAGGACAGCGAAGGCAGCCAGAATGATTGGATATATTTCTAAAACCCATGAAAAAGTGGAAGCTCTCATCCGCACAGCACAACAACATGGACTTGATGCTAGCCGAGTGGAAACTGCAAGTTCGAGCATTCTATGCCGAACTAAAGCTGACGACTATCCTATGCAGGCCATGAAACCAATTCTTGATGCTGTTGACCAAGCAGTCTCATTTCACCGGAGTCGCAGCTAGAACCATCATGCCTCCAGGCAAGTACTGTATCAAAGATCCTACTTAATTGTTATCTACCGTATATTGTGATTAATTACATGGTTAATGCGATGCATCCCGTTGCTATTGAAAGGGTCCCGGTTGTTTCTGGAGTTGTGTCGTGGACGAACTTGTACACTCGTAGGTCGTAAACATAACAAGAACATGCAATGCGAGTGCATAGATGACGAAAAAAGTCCGTGCTCGGCGATTGCCCAAGATGGAACGTGTTAGCACGAGAACACCTCGTTCCACAGGATTGAGGTTCTGGTATGCTCTTGCGGCCTCCTGCTCATGAGGTATCATTAGACATATGTCGGAACAAGACGAAAGACAACTCACACGTCCACGGAATGCTTCGAATGGATTCATCGTCTCTTCATACCTTTCGTGATACTTGCTCATGTCATCTAAACGTGCGGCAGGGACGGGTAGTGGATCAAGTTGGGTTGTTGGAGGGCGCGAGCCAGCTTCCTCCCTGTAGCTTTGCATATATCGAACTTTCTCGTAAAGTTTGAGGTTGTCGGATTGCAAGCTCTTGATTTCGGTACGAAGCTCCGAGATGATCTGAAATTGTTTTCGCAGTTCCTGGGTCATTTAATAATGTCAGCTCTATCGGATTACGAAGACGGAACAGAAACGGACATCTTCAAGTTCAGCATTGCGCTGCCTGAAACGATCTCGTTGACTAGTAACAACAGGTAAGATGGAGGTATCGACGGATGACGTAAAGGGTATCGGTCGGGTTGTCGAGTCCTTGTACAGTATGAGTGGCTAAATTACTAGGAAGAAATGAGTATCATACCGTTGATTTTTTCCCAAGGCCCAAAGAATCAAGACTTCCAGACTCGGAAGGTATCACATCACCATTTGGCTTATTCTTGTTCACCGACAGAAGGTCATTTTCAAGCTTCTCGTTCAGAATTTTCTGTTGCTCTAACTCTGAGGACGTAGTGTGTAGTCGATCCTGAATAGACTGTAATGATTGCTCAAGTTCGTTGTGCATGATCTATAGTTCTATGAGATGTCTGAATGTTCACAGATTGTATCCCAAGTTACTCACTCTAAACTTGGTTAACTCTTCTAAAATTCGTTTGTTCTTCGTAGCGAGAAGAACTTCGAGAGAATTTCCTTGCTTGTCGTTGGCTTTCGTGGCATTGGGATTGGGAAGATGCAGTCCAAGTCCCACGGCGTGACCAGTGTCGTCCTCCGCATCTTCATCAAGACCGGCGAACTCGACGTACTAGGAGGAGAAAGGTAAATGAGTAGGGGACATTGTGAGTGTCTGATAAACCCTACCTTCATGATCTCTAACTCACGCTTGATCTCGTCATAATCAGCATACTGCTTCAGCTTCTGCTTCAGCTGTTCTATCTCCACAACCTACAAGCAAAATAGCATCACTTATAACCATGAAGGATTATTTGTCGAACTGACCTTCTTTGAAACATCCTTTGACATATCATCAATTTTTTTGATCGTCACTGCTTCGACTTCCGACGTGGCAGCTCTCTGAGCTTCTTGGGCTCGTGACATGCGTTCAATTTCATGCTCAAGCTCAGTAGTTTGCGATTCCAGATATTGAACGCTGTCCGACAACAGTTGGAAAAGACCTGGAGGAGGATTGAATAATCACCAACCGGTCAGAAGCATCACTTCCACTACGCATCGTCTCAATTTCGGCACGCAAGATTTCCTATGTTTGATTTAGCGACATCCGTGTCTAATGGTCAACCGACGTACATTTCGTCTTTCGACGGTTGCAACACGGCTGTTGGCTCGGTCCAAGTCCGCAACAATCATGTCCACCTCAGCAAGTTTAGCAATTACCTCCTGATCTATTGCACAATAAGAAAGAGCAGAAATAGGACGCAAGACCGGAATATACCCTGTCGTTGACTGTGATTCAAAAGCTTAGCTTGATGCGAGTCGTTTGACATTCGCATGTCACGTAATTGACTTTTAGCCAAAGAAACTTGACGTTGCAAGTCTTGTTCACTAGCACACCTAGAGTCAACGAGAGAACTACGAACAGAAACACACTGCTCACCGCTCCTCATAGTTCCTAAGTTTCTCGTCATAAGTGGCATTCAGCTCGTTCTGTTTCTGCAAAACTTTGTCTTGAATCATTTCATCCATCTAGCTAGAGCTAAGCATTAGTTCCTGCAGAGTGTTCTGAACATACTTTCTGTTCCAGTTGTTCTACTCTGGCCTCCAGTTTCTTTTTGGATGCCTCCACAACCGAAAAGTCGTTAACGCGTCTCCGCAAATCCACATTTTCTTCTCGTAGCCGACGTAATTCGGCCTCAGCCTCTAGCGCTTCCGCGACCTTGACAGTCTGGTCCTTCATGGATATTATTAGGTGGGAGGGACTGGTAAAGAGTCTAGATTCGCACAACTGCAGCTTCAAGAAGCGGATAGGGATCTGGGGCTTCTGCGAAGACTTTATAAACGTTCAAAAACGCATTTTCCGAGGCCTTGGAGCGTTTGGTAAGGTTGTCAATTTCCGTTTGGTAGGCTTGACAAAACATTGAGTGGAGAGGTTGAATTGTGGAGATAATTCGAGGTACCTTTGAGTAAACCCTTGAATGCATTTGGCTTCTCTGCTTCCGAGATCTTCTTGAACTCTGGAAGATGAAGTTGAGCTGTTGACTGCGAGAGAGGAGGACAGGGTAATAACCTTTTGTCTTGTCCGCTAACGCTTTGCGACCCAAAACACTCTCCTTCTGGTTGTCGACGAGTTCAATACCTTGGTCATCTAAGGTCTTTTGTAGTTCCGTAAGATTGATCTCTAGAAAGAAGAGGGTTTAATACTGGCACGGCGTGGGGTTTGGAAGAAGAGAAGTACACACCTCTCCACGTAGTCAACGCTCCAGAAAAATTCTGCTCGAGTAAGGCCATGATGTCGGATTGCCTCAAGTTAGCAAGGAAATGCGATCTGAGGCTGCAGTAAGTAGGTGTGCTATGGACAGTGCTGTGACAGGGGGACACGAGCACGTGATGAACCTTTTTCTTCGCGGCATCCATGAATGTGCTACGACATTCCTTATGCCGTTCCTTTCAAAGAGCATATTCGACTCCACGGCAATTTGTACCGCCTGCTCAACTGCACAACATAGAGAGAAGCTTTCCGGGCTCTGCCGACCGTAGAGGTAACAGCAGACCTCGAGGTGGAGGGGGAAAGAAGAGGCGGAGAACACCCAGAGACGACGACGACGATAAAGGGGAGCAGAGCTGGGAGCCAGAAGGTCTCAAGACCAAGCCAGAGTCTCCGAGCTTCTATACTGGTCGCCCCGTCTATTATGATCAAGTACTACAGCTCCAGAACGCTAACTCTCATGCTCGTGGCGCTCTGAAAACCCTTCAACTCCTTCCCCTTCCCCGATTTGCAAGAGAAAGCTTGCCACCTCTTAGACCTGTCTGGAAGAATCAGGATGAAATGAGAGCCGATTTCCAGAGCAAAATGACGACGGCTCGCTACCGACGAGTAACAACGCTTCTAAACGAGCTCAATGACTACTTTCGAATTGCTACCACCGCTGGCTGTGCAGATTTAGCAAAGAGCATTGGCCAAATAGTTGCAATGTTCGAAAGTGGAAAGAAGGATGCCTTTTTGGCTCGTGGGCAAAGGAAGAAGGTTGAATTGGATGACCATGGTCGGTCGTACACGGTCGGGAAACGGAAAACGAGTTCAGCCCGAGTGTGGATTATCCCTGTACATGCACAGTCCCAATCGACGACATCTGAGCCGGAAGAATCTATAGAGGACATATTCGGGATACAGCCAACTTCCCCACCTCCAGTAACAGTGACGACGACGACTATCCTTGTCAACAATATTCCTCTCTCTGAATACTTTCCCGTTCCCGCCGATCGTGAACGCATCGTCCGTCCATTTAAGGTCGCGGGAGTTTTAGGAGCGTACAATGTTTTTGCTATTGCCCGCGGCGGTGGTTCTACAGGGCAATCAGGTGCCATTGCCCATGGCATCGCAAAAGGCCTTGCTGCCCATGAACCTGAATTAGAAACAGTTCTCAGGAGAGGTCTGTGCTTTATGCTTCTCTTCCGTTGCAAGTCCCATTTAGTCAACTTTGCTCTTTCAGCCAAACTAATGAGACGTGATCCCCGCATGGTGGAGCGTAAGAAGACTGGTCTTGCCAAAGCTCGCAAGCGGGTGCGTACTTTCCTCCTTATTTTATGTCGATGGTCTAATAAGGTGTTGCTTTAGTACGCTTGGGTTAAAAGATAATACCTGTATCTTGGTGAACAGCATTTATTTCTTACACGAGGCATACTTGAAATATCAACGTTTATATGGTGCACCAGCCCTAAGTACCAAGTAGTCGCCACTGCTTTTGTACAGTGGCCAAATTGGCTGGAGCAAAAAAAAATCTCGACACCCCTCAACGTGACCTTGAAAAAATGCAATCAGAATGAGGATTTTGTTCAGCATAAGAAATGCTAGACTGCAACCCAGAGTGCTAGCCAAATCTTCGATGACAAATTTATATCTCGATCAGTTTTGGTGGTTTTGATCATCTTGCAAAATACGAAAGGGATAAGAGAAAAATGATTTGATCAGATATTTCCGTCGTACAAATGTAGCAGTGACTACTAGGCCTGATGCATCATAGGTACAATGACTGTTTACATAAATCTCTTTGTGCAAGTACAGTCTTAAGCTGGAGTCCCAGAGAACGAGAGAGATTTAAGATTCACATTCGGAAAAATGATACATTGAGCGCAACACCGTATACAAGTTTAGATTAGTACAATCAGGTCGTCTTACGCTGGCCATCTAGGAAGGCAAAGTGAACCCAAATTGGGAAATAGTATGACGAACAACTTACAGGCTGTGGTTTCGTACTTGCCTGTAACAAGGACATCATATGATAGTTAGTGCGAGTACTGTACGAACAAGAATAGCTCACGAACCTAGACCGACGATGACGTTCTGAGGCTCCTGCGGCTTTCCGCTGAGATAGTTTGAGAGGATGGCCTTGGTACCATTTGCGTAGCGAGCTTGAGCGTCAAGGGTGGTTCCGGAATAGTGAGGCACCATGCCGTTGCCGCCTCCAAGAGGGTTCTTCATGGTACGCCAGACATGGTCCTTGGGAGCGGGTTGGACATTCCAGACATCACCTTCAAGCAAACCCATTAATTTGCAAACCAGGTTATTCTTCAAGAGAAATCCGTACCAGCGTAACCCGTTAGCTGCCCACTCTTCAGAGCCGCAGCGACGGCGTCTTTGTCGCAGATCGCACCACGAGCAGTGTTAACTAGCCATGCTCCTTTCTTGAAGTGCTTCAAGAGATCCTCGTTTATAAGTCCGCGTGTTCCCTCGTGCAAAGGACAGTTAACAGTGACAACATCGCACTGACGGGAAGGTTTAGGATCGAACTGACTCGCGCCGAAAGCTGATCAAGTACCTGGGAGACAAACTCCTTCAAGTCTTCGACTCGGCGAGCGTTGACAACTTGAGCCGCCGCTGCAAAACATATTAGCTTTTTTCGAGCTACAAACCATAATGACGGGTCACACCAGCAGGAAGAGGAGCGTAGTCGTAGTAAATGAGTTCTTTGCAGTCAAAAGGCACGAGTCGTTGCAAGACACGATATCCAATTCTGCCTGCACCGATGGTGCCAACGACCTTGCCCTCCAGATCGAAAGCATTTCGCGCAACGTCCGATACTTGCCAGTCTCCTCGCTCAATCATCTATGGCGATCATGAGGGGAAAATGAAACACAGAAACTTGTTGATGCATACCTCGTGAGCAGGCACAAAGTTGCGGACAAGAAGGAGGATGCTCATGACGACGTGCTCGGCGACAGATACGACGTTGGAACCGGAAACCTTGTCGAATAATCTAAGCATCACGAACATGGGAAACGCGTGACCAAATTGATTACCTCCAGAACCTGGACTCTGCGCTCAACAGCGGCATTCAAATCGATGTGGTCTGATCCGACGCCAGCAGTGATACAAATTTTGAGTTTCTTGGCCTAGAAGAAAGTGGTGAATGTGGGGTGCATGGGTGGGAAGCCGGATGGTACCTTTTCAAACAGTTCGCGGGTGAGGTAGCTGGAACGGGGTGATAAGTAATTGGTTGTTGTGGACGACGCCAACTGACCCAGGGTGGAAAGGAGTAGTAATCAGCACTTCAGCCTAAAAATGATGACGTCATCAACTGAGGGAGGAATAAGCCGAGTATACAAACATCAACAATGTGCTTCTGGAAGTCGCTGTCTGCTCCCTCTTTGCTGCTGGAAACCTGATGTACACTTTAAAAAACGGCGATCACAAGAGTTAGAACCCCGACACACTGAAGACAACTCATTAGCCTTGACTTGAATCCACACACACGACCAACTCACCAATTAACTCATGGCCCTGTGAAGTCAACCACTCCCTGATGCCCAACTTTGCTCGACGAACTAAGGATCAGCTAACATCTAGTAATAAATCCATGCACTTTACCTGGTTCTCGACCGTTCCCAACAGACGGGGCTCCTCCTCTGCTGCTTTGAAACCGTTGTACAGAATGGCAAGAACCTGTGTATATTCAACGATCAGTGGGACGAATGGGCGGCATCGCAGAAGAACTTGACCTTCATGATGGATACCTAGAAATAACGCGGGGTAGAAATGCGGAAAGGTCGTTACTCTTTATACACAAATCCATGCCGTGTCAGATGATTGACGCTTAAGCTGTAATCCGTATAATTCTCCCGATTTGGGATGAATCTCGGAGGCCCTCAGTCAAATGGCGGGACTCGGGATCACGTCAAGTGATTATAGTCTACAAATTCAAAATTGCCAATATCTCCTACGAACGCACCCGACCAGGTGCTCTTTATATAGCACGTGAGAA
The DNA here is from genome assembly GCA_003316345.1 of Tricholoma terreum. Taxonomy (NCBI): domain Eukaryota; kingdom Fungi; phylum Basidiomycota; class Agaricomycetes; order Agaricales; family Tricholomataceae; genus Tricholoma; species Tricholoma terreum. The sequence continues at coordinate 15,701 of QFEU01003954.1, forward strand.
ACGCGGTTTACCCGCAGCAACATACCGACTTGTTCCGTACTGGCTAATGGATTGGTTGAAGGCCGCGTGATCTGGAGACAGGTGGAACGGGGTGACACCGGGTATGGGGTATATAGAGACGATTAATATCCTAGGAGTCATGAGAACTCAACTCACGAGGTGGTCCAGAGATCCCAGCTCGATGAACTTTTGCCGCGGAAGTAAGGTCTATTATAGTGTTATATACAGATATGCTGGGGAACCGGGGAAGGATGCACATCAGCTCAGGAAAGATATAGATGTACAGCTGTAGTACCCACTGTATCTATGGTATAGTTGAAATGGATATTTTTCCTCACTGCACTTCCGCAGTAAGAAGATGTTCATATTCAGGTTCTTCGCCATCACCTGGAACTTTCAGATGACCTTGTTCCTTCTTTATCATTTCCCACTCAACGCGGATGAAAACCCAGAGCCATCTTCGAATTAGTTCCCCGATCTGTAGGAAAAAGCTGGCAAGATCGACGTGGGACTTGGCCACAACGAGACCGAACGGCTTCACCAGCCACACCACTCTCAGCATGAGGTTGAGCAACACCATGGCAAGATATACTGGCAAGGGGAACAGTAACGTGGAGCGCAGCCTGGAGCGGTACGAGTGATGCCGATGGGCAGAAAAGTCAGCCACAAGCCGGTACACGCCGGATGATGATAGCCGGGCGTCGTCCAAGTCTTCCGTGGCGGAGAGAGCGGAAGTATGCAGTTGCGGAAGAACAAAGTGTCTTATGGAATGTGATTTGAGCAAATTCAGGCCCCAATCGTTTGTCACGTCCCACCAAAATGAATAGAGAGAATTGACAGTCGCTGCCAGTAACCTGGGCTTTCCGTCATATAGATTGCTTTGAAAAGGATGAACTACTAACCAGAGCCGGAAAAGATGGTGCTCTCCATGCCAACTTGTTCCGATAACCTTGAGTCCTTTCTCCTGAACCAGCTCCTCTTCTACCACATGCTGCGCTGCGGCTAGATATATGGTGGGAAACGCTGTCGCGTATTTAAGTGCATTGTACAGAGGCCGACGACAAGTGCGACCTTGGTGACCATACTCGATGATGCATTGTCGTAGACGTATCATATAGGGGAGGCTGTTCCCCACATGAGCATCCGAGTAAGTGTATATTGAAAGCAATAGCACCTCATGACAGTTGGTAATATCCACCTCAGTAAACCTGATTCGGCCGGGGGAATAAGAATGCTATTCCCGGGTATCAACATCCACAATGAAAGCCACACATCACCAAGGACTTGGGAGAAGGACGTGAGGATATCGGCCAAGATAACGTCGGAGAAGTAGACCGGGCTGTCCGAGGAAGAGAACATACATCTGCCAATGGCACTTCACGAAAACAGGGATGAGTAAAGATTAACTCACAATCAGGGAAGACTGACTGGAGAAACTTGCGGCGCTCGATCTTATGCAGGACATTGTACGGACATAACAAGATGCCGAGTGCCAATAAAGCAGTTATGCCTGGTATATAGCCGAATTCATCCATGAGTACAAGGTCTCCATGAGTTGCGTGACGGTATGCTGCCCACGAGACAAATCCGAGTAGGCAATACACCATGCAGATCCTATAGAGGGGATAGTAATGAACGGACAGGTTCCAACTTTGTCTCGGGGAATGATGAGCTGGTAACGGGTGGGCCACGTCAGTCCGCAGATCCATAGCACCTATGACGTCTATGCCAGCGACATCGAGTCCGTGAAGATTGGTAGCCCAACCAAGAATGGCAAGGCCAACCAGAACGAATATGTGGAATGGCAAGGGAAAGAAAACCGCTAGGGGAGATAGTGTAGATGAATTCGGACCGTCCATTATGAATTATCGTCGCAGTGCAGGCAAGACGGCCACAGCATTAAGGGTATAGCAAGAAGTTGGAGATAGACTCAAGAAACGTGGCCGCAGCCCCGCGTTCTTTGACCATGTTTGGCACAACACTACAACACAACTACTGCCATGGCAGACAAAGGTGGAGCTTACGGAACCAAGGCCGCCGATACAGACTTTAGGAAAAAATGGGACAAGGAGGAATATGCAGAAAAGGCCAGGCAGAAAGATCTCGAAGAGAGGGAACGCATGCAAGAGAACGAGGAGCGGATGAAGAAAGGTACTTAACATGAACTCGTTTATTACCCAGTCTAATGCTATATTCCCCCCAGGCAAAAGACCACTGAAAGGCAAAAAGATGGACCTCCCTAAGCCGACAGAACTGATGAAAGCAAGAGAGGGCCCTCTGGAGCTCGACAAGAACCTTGGTAAAACTATGGTGGTCCAAAATCCAGGTGGCAGGGGACCTGGCCAACCTGGATTCTACTGCGAGACGTGTAGTCGAACATACAAGGACAGTACAGCCTATCTTGACCATATCAACAGTAGAGCACGTGCGTAGCAATTGTATTGCTGGAGTGCCTGCCGTTCATTCCAAGTTTACAGACCTTCGAGCATTGGGCCAGACGACCCGACTGGAAAGATCATCACTTGTGCAAGTCCAAGCGCGAATAGCTTTTCTTCGTGAGAAAACCAAGGAAGCGTCCTCTGCCAAGGCGTATGACTTTAATCAACGGTTAGAAGAAGTTAAAGCAAAGGAAATTGCGCTACGAGAACAGAGGAAGGCGTTGAAAAAGGCAGAGAAGGACAAGGCGCGCCTTGAATTGATCAAGGACACGGCCATGGATCAGGATGACGATCTATCGAAACTAATGGGATTTGGAGGCTTTGCCACCTCCAAAAAGTGACCGAATGCTGTGACGATTCATTGCAAGTACGTGTATTCTACAGAACATATTGTATTACAAAATTTACATTATATTTTCCATGCTCCTTTGCTGTTTCTATGATCTGACCAGATACAGGACAAATTTGACATCTGCAATCTCCTGCTCCTCCTCTATCAAAAACGGGGTCCCCTCCTTCCGCCCTTCAACGTCAGTAGGAAGGCTGCCTACCGTTTTTCGGATGACGGAAATATTTTGTGCAAGGGCAGCGATTAATTCTGCCCCCGAACCTTCCTCAAACCGATAGAAAATTTCCACGTCATCGGTAGCCTGAAGTCCGGCCTTTTTGCGCAACCTTTGGACACGATTGATGAGCTCCCGAGAAAGCCACTCGCTCTGCAAGTCGGGGTGGACTTGAATGTCAAGTCTCAGGACGACATCATTATCAGTGTGGGTGGCATATTGTCCTTCCGCACTGGCTGGTAATTCGAGGTAACGCTGGACGGTCAGGTCACCTGCGACGAGCGCAATCCCATCGACCTGGATTTTTCCAGTGCTAGTGTAAGCTTTGACAGCATGGCTGGAGATGTTGGGGAGCGCATTCTTGACACGACCCAGATCTTTCCGCAGTTTTCGACCAAGCACAGCCCAGTCAGCAACCGCCCGATATCGAACTCCAGAGAGGGTCTCGTCCGAGCTGAAGACAACGTCTCGGACATTCAGCTCTGATAGGATATATCGTTCTAATGGCTTTATGTCCGCAAGGTACTGACTATCTGGATGGAAAATAAGTAGTTCTTTCAGAGGGACCTGAAGTAATATCAGGATACTATGACTTCAGTCTGACAAGCAACCCTACGAACCTTGAGTGAAAGAGTATGTTTGTCACGGATATTTCTTGTTAGTTCGATGACCGCCTGCATGCGCTGCACTTGTCTTTCTATATCCGAGTCGAAGTACTCCTCCTTGACCTCTGGGAAGCTTAGGAAATGGACAGAACGAGTGTCCCCTGCGGCAGGGTCCTCAGGGATGAACTGTCGCAAAGATTGGTAAATGTTCTCTGTCATAAAGGGTGTGTACGATGACTGGATATAAGGTTAGACAAGTAGACAACAGTTTGACATGAAACGCACCATTGTCCGACACAACGTGTATAGTGCTTCAAAGAGAGTGTTGAGAGCGGCGATGGTGTCCTCCTTACCATCCTCGCCTTTGAGCCGCTTTCGGTTGAATCGGATATACCAATTAGTTAGCTCGTCGACGAGATCCAATAACCGAGGAATGACGGTGTAAAGCCGGTATGCGGCCATTTCCTCCCTGACGAGCTTGATTAAAGACTGACACCGAGCCAAAATCCAGCGATCCATAACGTTGCTGGGTACCGGAGCATGTGGATTATATTTGTAATCCACCCCGCTGACCTTTTTGAAGAGCGAGACATGGCCCAAGAAGAACCGGAATGAGTTGAGCCATGGTAAAAGCACCCGCGATATCACCTCGCGAACGCCCTCCTCACGGAAACGCAGATTATCCCCACGAACAATGGGTGAGTTGACGAGGAACATTCTATGTCGATAGGTAAGAGAATATCACGCTGTGCAGTTATATACGTTACCTGGTGGCATCAGCCCCATACTTGTCAATGATCAAATTAGGATCAGGATAGTTCCGTAAACTCTTACTCATTTTCTTGCCGTCACTGAGTATATTGTCAGTTGAGAACTGTATGAGAATTAAAGTACATACGCAGCAAGTACAAGACCCGTTACGATCAAATTCTTCCAGGGCGCCACCCCGAAGAGATGTGTTGAAAGGACGAGGAGTGTGTAGAACCAACCTCGGGTTTGATCGATACCTTCCGAAACGAAATCCGCAGGGTGTGTGCGCTCAAAAAGTTCCTTGTTCTCAAAAGGATAGTGAAGCTGCGCATAGGGCATGCTAAGAATATACTAAATCAGATAACATTCCACAGAGTGGACGCCATCCCACCTTCCGGATTCAAACCAGCAGTCAAAGATCTCTTCGATGCGTTTCAGCTCACCTTTCCCCTGCTTTGAAGGGATAGTGATGTGATCGATTTTGTCTCGGTGGATATCAGTGATGCCTGTGACGCCAGCCAGCGCCTCGAGTTCTTCTACCGAGCCAACACACACAATCTTCAAAGGATGTGTCAATCGCGGAACAACACGACTCGATATAACACATACCTCCTCCAGGTCTTCACTGGCCCACAGAGGAATAGGTGTCCCCCAATACCGATTTCTAGAAATATTCCAATCCCGTGCATTGGCTAGCCAATTCCCAAACCTGTTGTCCCCGACACTTTGCGGGACCCTGGAACGGTTCAAGGATGATCAGACCGGGGACAATGATCGCACTGTTGCTAGATACGAACCACCGCGTCCTTGCATTATTATCAACAAGTTCGTCCACGATTGGTGCAACCCTAACGAACCAGGCTGGGATTGCACGGTAGATCAACGGTGTCCCAGACCTGCCAATTAAATCAGTGCTTCCATTCTTTCTGTCTGATTATATCGATCTCACCTCCAACAGAAAGGGTAACTATGATTCAACGTTGACTGGACGATGAGACGGCCTTTAGCTTTTAGGACTTTCTGAATGGGGCTATCGGCAGCCTACGAAAGACGATCAGGGCAGACTATTCCCAATAGCAAGTTGATACAACGGCACCTTGACGTGCAATCCAACAAAGTCTGAAACCTCGTTGGTAAAATGACCGGAATCATCGATGGGACATGGTGGCATCTCGTCATCGTGCAAGACACCATTGGCGATAGCGATCCGATGATCGTCCTCGCCGAATGCAGGAGCTTGATGGACTATACCAGTACCATCAGCATCCGTCACGTACGTGTCTACTACAACTCGGAAAGCTTTGTCCTCGAACTGTGGAACGAACGAAAGAATATTAGTGCAAGAAATGGAAGACGTACATGCAACAGTTGTTACCTTCTCAGTGAAGTATTCGAATAACGGAACGTATCTCCATCCTTTCATATCTGCTCCTTGGAACTGGCCAACTTTTTTGTACTTTGCCTTTTTAGGATCTTTGTACAGCGTACGGAGGAGAGCCTCGTGTAAGATGAAATTCTGATCGCGGTCTTGATCGTGGATCTTGATATACGTATAATCCGGATGAACACAGAGTGCCAAATTGGAAGGAAGTGTCCATGGCGTCGTCGTCCATGCCAGGAGTGACGTTTTAGGGTCATCTACCAAGGGGAACGAAACAGTTACTGTAAAGCCAACAAACAAGTGAGCACTCAAATTTCAAACCAGATATAGAAGCTACACACCAGCGGGATCATTAACATCTTTATACGCCAAACCCGCCTCAAAATTCGACAATGGTGTGGTACACCCGGTGGAGTAAGGCATAACTCTCAAACCGCGATAAACCAAGCCCTTCTTGAAAAGCTCGCTGAACGCCCACCACACCGACTCCATAAACGTAACGTTCAAAGTCTTGTAATCGTTATCAAAATCGATCCAACGACCCATACGTTCCACAGTCTGGCGCCAATCTTCAGAATACCGCATGACAATCTTGCGGCACTCCTCATTGTATTTATTGATCCCCATAGCAAGGACATCTTCTTTCCCAGTGATACCTAATCGTTTATCGATCTCATGTTCAACAGGAAGTCCATGAGTGTCCCATCCGAAACGGCGCGTGACATGGTACCCGCTAACATGCGCATGTCGAGTAACGATGTCCTGATAAATGTACGATCGTCAAGGATCGTTCATCAATCCTTATTGATCTAGATACCTTGATAGTACCAGCGAGGAGATGGCCATAATGCGGTAAGCCAGTCGCAAACGGTGGACCATCGTAGAAAGTAAACTCTGGTCTGCCCTCGGAGAGCTTCACGCTGGTGCGAAAGGCATCGATCTCCTTCCAGAACGCTAGAACTTTTTCTTCTTCCCTTGGGAAATCAAACTGTGCGGTGACTGTAGCGCGTTGTTAATGGACGATACCCCAGTCGTAAAAGATTAGATGAAAGCTGCACGTACTATCGTGTGGCGAGAAAGACATGATTTGGGAAAGGCTTTAACAGCTGGAAATACCACTACGATTGTTCGTCTGAGGTGGTGAGGGCGTGGATTCGAGGTGATCAGAAACTAGACAGATGTACACAGAATGAGTCAAAAGGATTCCTGGAAAGTTGATCGAAAATGTAGCGGACTTTGCCGAAGCTGATCGCGTTGAACTTTCGCGTAGTTCAACGTTTTTGCGCCCTTAACAGCTGTCATTGAATGTGCATATGCATAAATAGGCACTACGAGTACCGAGCAGTCGATGAAATAATCGAAGATTGTATGTATGTAGTGTCACTGGAATATCAAGCAAATTCTATGAAGAAAATGACAAAAAATGGGCCAGATCGTCTCCCACTAAACACAAGTCCAGACTACATCCAGATTGATCCGCATATCCGATCGTGTATTTTAGTATATGCAATCAGGATGGCATGTGCGGAGGACAGTGAATAAACGGGGTATAGTCGAGGTCTAGCGCATATAGGAGATGGGCGAACGACACACCTCCAGTACGTGTAAGCACAGAACAGAAAAGAAAACATGTGAAACGAAAAACAGGGTACAAAGCAAATGAGCATGCACAAATGCAAGAGTAATGAAATGCGGAGAGAAAAAATGACGGACCCCTTCTTGCATGGGTACCACCACTGGATGCACAACGGTGGATCGAGGGATAAGTGTGCGCCCTGAGTGGGATGGCGTACAAGTCCAGCTTGATATTCGGCGCATAGAGTAACGAGAGTATCGTTCCGATTGCGTGAAGAGACAGTTGAAAATAGTGGTTGCATGGCAGGTAAATGGAGGACTTGTTGTGTAGACGGCACTGAATGGTCTCCTCGTCATTAGAATAAGGGCGCGAGCCACAAGATCCGAGAGTGATGATAACCAAAGAGTGAACGAGTGTGGACCAATTATTGAACTCCAACCTCCTTGCATCTGCCAACACGAATCAACCAAAGCGAGGGTCCGACGGATGTTTAACCAGTATGACAACGTCGCAAGAATCTGCATCACACCGAACGCGGTGTTCGATCCTTCAGCTCCTCGACAACCTTGGCATCCTTGTGTTCCAATGCCTTTGCGACCCAGCCAACCATATCCACGTCCCTCCCAGAGTCAGCTCTAAGGAAAGGGTGTTCCTGTATAATGGTCAGATACAAAGGCATGATGCGTGAACGAGGAAACTAACGAGCAGCTGCTGGTAGGTCGCTCTTCCAGACGGAGACTTGACCAAACATCTTGCTACCCAATCTCTCGCTTGAGCACTATACTTGGCCTCGGGCAGCTCGGGAGGCTCTCCGTGAACGATAGCGGTGAGCTGCGCAAAGACATTCGCATATGTCTCTGGCGGATAGGGGTATTGACCGTGGCCGACTTCGATGATAGACAACCCGAGGGACCAGACATCAGAAGAGACAGTATATGTGCCGAGGTTATTCTGTGATTCGCCTTTGATACGCTCAGGCTGCAGTGAAGACCATCAGATAGGATAAGGCGAGAATAGAGAAAACCCACAGCCATGTAGCTTTGACACCCAATGTTGGTTTTCGCAAGTGACTTTTCGAGCTGCCCAGAAACACCAAAATCGCATAGTTTAATGTCACCCTTTTTGTTCACAAGAACATTTGTAGGTTTGACGTCTGTAACAGGGTGAGCTATGGATGGAATATATGATGAAGAAAGACTTGCCGCGATGGATGATCTGGAGGTCGTCCTTGAGAAACTTGAGACCGCGGACCATGCAGGCAGCGATACGAGCAAGAACGTCCTCCGGGACGCCAGCGCCCTGGAGCTTGTCGAGACTTCCAGCGTCCATATACTCCATACAATAATAGACACAGGATTCTATAAAGAAGGCACCGTAGAATTCGACAATCTCAGGAGCAACAGCACGGTGCAGTATATCGAGTTCCATGAGAATGCCATTTAATTTGGAATCATCGAGTTCAAGCCGAATTTCCTAGACAAGGGTTGGAAACGACGAGGGTATGAACAGTAGGGTCTAACCTTCATTGCCATGGCTACATTTGTGGGTTTGTGGTAAACCTTTTTAACGGTGCCATAGTTTCCCTTGCCGAGTTCTTCGTCGAGTTGGAGTTGATTCATGTTTATAGCAAAGGAAGCGCCACTTGAAAAGTTGACGCCCTTGGCGTGTAGCACAGCCTTGCCAGTAAAGTTGAGTGCGCCAGAAGGGTCACTACATAACGTGAGTATAAATTAGGGAGAGAGGGAGAGATACTGACACGATCTTTGAGAAGTTTGAGAAAGGAGAGCCAAAATTTGCGGGATTTGGACGCTTTGGTGGATCGAGCAGAGAAGGGCGGCCTGCGCCTAGACCAGCGCCAGCGGCACCGCCGCTTGGACTTAGAGAGATGATGGATGGATCAATATCTTTGAGACTAAAGGTGGGTTTTAGTCGACGAGCGGTTGGAGCAGGGCGAGGACGAGATGAGATGAGTGGATTTGGAGGTGGATAAGAAAGGAGAGGGTGAAGGGGGGGTGGGAATGGTGTATTCTGTTTTGCGGGATCGTTGAGAGCAGATTGAGGGGCATGGTTTGCATGATTTCTGTTTGCAAACTGGGAAAGAGTTGTTGTATATTGCTGTTGAAGAAGAAAGGACATACAGCAGCCATCTTTGCCTGAAGAGATGGTGGGATTGGAGTAGCACCATTTGGTTTGTCGAGGAGGAGGGGGTGAAGACGGGCTGGGCGAGAGGAAGGGTTGTCGTGGTCAGACATGGCGGGGTGGAGAGAAAGTGTCTGTATGCCGATTAGAAATGAAGTCATCGAGACCCCAGCCACTGCACTCCATAATGCCTGTCACCGTCAAGTGGGGCAAAGAAAGGTATTTGCTCGTCGTCCAGCACGACGTCCAGCTGCTTGATTCACCCCAAGATTCACATTCCAACTCCCCCCGCCGAACACACCACTCGCCTCAATTCGCAGCACACTCGCAGAATACACCCATCTTCCACAAGATGCATTCAAGCTCATCCACTCTGGTGCGGTCATGAAAGACGACAACGCCCCAAGTCAGTTGTTCCATCCTTCTCCACGTCTTTACCCATCACTTCCCCAGTATCCGCCTACCACCTCCGCCACAACTCCACCATCGCCCTCATCGGCACAAATGACACCCACATCCCTGGTCCTATCCAAAAATCAGAACAATCCGTCGTAGCATCTATCCAGTCCGAGCTCAACTCCGTCCGTAACACCCTCCTCCCTGATCTCGAATCGTTTCTCCAACATCCAACTCATGATATAGAACATCGTCGTCTTGCTGAACTCTTACTCCAGGCCCTTCTTCGCCTCGACGCCGTCGTCCCTGAAGCTACATGGGACGATGCACGCAAAGAACGCAAGGATGCCGTTAGAGAGGTACAGGGCATGCTCGACCGTCTCGACGATGCTTGGGCAACAAGAGAAACTTGGGATTCCCAGATTATACCTTACAATATTTAGATATAGATACTACCGTGTATGCACCTCACAACTTTGTAATTGAAAGCGGTTGTGCATGATACATCCTCGCAGGCGGCACTGGCAATGGCATCCACTGCTCTGCTCCACCTTCTCCGACGCCATCCCGTCCAGTAAGTTGCGCATTCCTGTCCATCATGATAGCATGTATCTACCAATACCATCAGTACCATCCGAATTAAAAATATTGAAACCCACCTGCATCCTCAACCCGTGTAAACCAGCCCTTAACCCTCCCACCTCCTCCACCATCCTCGCAGTCTCATTACTCAAGGCAATTTCATGTCTCCTGCCCATCGAATCCACACTCGCAGCTAACCCAGCCAAACTCTCCCTTAACCCGTGAAGACTCCCTTCTAGCGTCGTGCTCAGGTCCAGCGGTGCAATCATCGGCGAATGCGCATACGCACGCTGGGGATGGAAAGTCGTATGTGCATCGAGTTGCGATGACGTCCTCTCGAACTCTTCTGAATCAGGTGGAAAGTAAGCTGCTAGTGGATCCACAGATGGTACCGTCACGCCTGGAGACGCAATCGAAGGATACGGATGGCGATAGGGAGAGTCCACTCCTGGCCTCGTCGACATTCCTGAAGTAGTGGCGGTGGAATGTTGCACTCCAACCGGCGACTCTACAGAGTAACATCTCGCCGCCCCATCCCCTGGACGATACCACGGTCCCAGAGCTCTTTCGATGGCAACCAATTCTCGATTGTGACTGAGCAGGTGACCTTCTAATCCTTCGATCCTCTGTCGTAGTATGATATTTTGTTCTGTGAGTGCGGCTAGTTTAGGAGAGTCAGAGGAAGTCAAGGGATTTGTTGAATTAGACCGCTCCTCGGTAGTGCTATCAGATTGAATCTAACGGGCAAGAGGTCAACATAATGTAGATACGCATTAGTTTAACGCTTACTCCATCCTGCACATGCCCTTTCGAATCACCGTCATTGAGGATCGAAGACTCTCCATCCTCTTCCCGCGAGCGTTGTGACTCCCGATATGGACACGAATCCAGTAAATGCCTGGCGAGATGCTGCCTCTGGCACGTATACACGCAACCCTCCGCACGATGTACACATTCGACCACCAACTCGTCCACGAGCTATACGCGGAAATTCGACATACTCTTCAGATATCAGTCAGTGCATACGGACTCACCGAACGAACGATAGGGTTTGCTGGGGCGAGGTCAGCATGGGTCAAAGACGAGCGGTCGATAGGACATTGCGGCGAGTGTTGGATTGCTTGAATGATACAGTCTCGGCAAAAAGTATGCACGCATGTGTTGGTGGTGGTTGGATCTGTGAATGGCATCCTGGAGGCGAGGTCAACCGATACCCCTGTCAGGACTGTATTGTAACATACCGACAGATACAGCATATCTGGTGGAAGGTGAGAAGGTGTGCATGGAATGAAAGAAAGACACTGACTAGGTTGGAGTTTGGAGAGTCTACATAGTTGTACAGCGACATTATTGCAACTTGAAGTTGTGGACGACCGGACTCGGATGAAATCCCGATCACGATTAGATTACAAGTGTAATATGATCTACTTCACGACCTCACAGAGAATTCAGAGATGTCCAGCCTTTCCCTGACTTCTTCAGTACGACTCCCCTCAGGTACAGACATATCACTCCCCGTGCAAACAAAAGGCTAACGCCGAGCAACCTAAAGGCCATGTCATGCCCCTTCTCGGGTTCGGCGTGTATCGAAACTACTTTGCCAAGGAATCATGCTTAGAAGCCTTCAAAGCAGGATACAGGTAAACAAGAATGTGGTTCACGATTCCTCTTCTCACCTACCTGATGTAACTAGACATGTGGATTCTGCACAGGCTTACCGAAATGAGGCCGCCGTTGGAGCGGCTGTCCAAGAGTCTGGATCGCCCCGAAGCGAATTCTTCATCAGTGCGCATCTCCTCTCCCATTAACACACGTACGATCATCATAACGGGTGTTCCATACGTGTGGTTGTGAATAGCAACGAAAATCGCTACTAGATCTCATGGGTACGATAGCACCGTTAGAGGAGTCGACAACTCACTCTCCAAGTTTCAGTTTGGTGCGCATCGCGTTGTCCGAGCGACTCCACTCATGCGGACATTTGACCCTTGAACAAAAATGACAGATTACATCGATCTTTTTCTAATACATGACCCTTTCTCTGGCACTGAACGTCGCCTGGCCACGTACAAGGCATTACAAGATGCAAAACAAGTTGGCAAGATCAGGGACGTCGGAGTTTCCAATTTGTGCGTGTACTTTCTATGTACTTTGACGGTTTGACCTCGTTCCTCGATTTCATTTCCCATTCATGTGATTCCTGTCAATTTGTTGACCCTTTCCCCCAGCGGTTTGAAGCATCTCGAGGAAATCCGCACGGCTGGGTTTCACATGCCCTCCGTAAACCAAATCGAGGTAGGAGCAACTTATCATACCCCCCAATTTCGCTGACGAGGACCCGCATGCTGCAATCGTGATGGAAAGATTCATCCGTTTTGCCAGCAGCGAGCTATCGTCTCATATTGCAGAGAGCATTCTATTGTCGTACAAGCATATTGCCCGCTCGTGCAAGGCCAAATGAAGCATCCGATTTTCATGGAACTTGCCACCAAGGTTAGAGAACTCCGATTCTCATATTCTGCCGACATCTATTCATGTACCTTTCTTCCCTCCTTCCGTACGGAACTACCAAATAGTATGGCCGAGACCCAGCCCAAATCCTTCTCCGCTGGTCGCTACAGAAGGGGTACGTCCAAACGAACTGCGACGGGCACCTCGTATCTTACTGTTTTCGATAATACCCATCTGTAGCTTTGTCCCTCTTCCCAAGAGCGCAACTCCCGCTCGAATTCACTCAAACGCGCAATTATACGACTTTGAGCTTACCGACGAAGATATGTCAAAGCTTGATTCCCTCGATCGCGGGAAGGAGGGTGCGACCAGCTGGAATCCCGTCGACGCGGATTAATCTTCAATCTCCTGCTCAATCGATACCTTGGTAACCATCCACGGACGGAAAGCTTCAGTCTGGCAACCGCTCTGGGATCATATGTATACTACTTCTGAACTGATTCCAATGCATTGAATAGTTCAAGGATTGTTAGACTTATCGACAACAGGATATAATATCCGACTTGTAATGTAACAGTATCTACTCTGGATATATTAACAGGTTAGCGAGTACGAAGTAATGAACGATTTTGCGAAATTGGGACGAGGATCAGGGAAGATTAAAGGTACATAGCGTTAATATACTTGAGAGCGTACCAATGGTTGAGAGAGCGTTGGATAGAACTGTATGCAAGTAAGGACAGAAAGGTGGGGGGGGGGGCTGGCAAGCGATGGCCTGGACTGGTGATGAACAAGGCATCGAG
>QFEU01003960.1:0-12465 GCA_003316345.1 Tricholoma terreum
TATTTGTGGACATCCACAACCCTAAAAGTCGATGAGTCGTCTCTCAAACCTAAGCAATCGGAGTGCACCCTGCCAGGTTATTTGCAAAATACTAAAAGGCCTCAAGCCGGTTGAGGCAACACTACTTCACTGTGGGGGCTTTTGTTAGGCTTCGAATTGATCAGAGGCCTCATGGGCCCCTATGGATTTAGTTTTACCACACAAGGCGAGGGACATGGGGACAAAGCATCTTCATGTGGGTGATCCATTTTTGACTCGTACATTTTGCATTCTGATCTTATCTCAGCATCTTTGCCAACTGTAATGTCCCACACTAACATCCTCAAAAATGTGTTGTCTGCACTCATTGCAAAAAAAGCAAATAAGGGCTACAACCCGTTTAGAGAGTTCCACAAAATTAGTGAGTTACATGTGCAAGCTCCCCTCAACGATGAGTACTTAACCCCTTCTCAGTTCCTGTGTATGATGGCTGGGCCACTGAGGACCGACCTGCGTTCGCCTTCTCTGACAATGATTTTAGGCGCCTTTTGACTTGGCCGCTGTACAAGAAAGGACAGGTGGAAATTCCTGCGAACGCAGTGGTCTCAGTTGGATACACTGTTGGTACTTACATAGGAAAAGGCGGGCTTAATCTTTCAACGAACGTCCAATTTGTTATCGTGCTTGCTGTACCTGGATGCATTTAAATAGTGTTCCTTATTTGAGCTGTATTTGTATATAATGTTTGTGTGCAGTAGACTTGTTTGTTAAACACCCGCTGTCTAAATGATAAAGTTTTCGATGTTGTGCCAGGTGTCTCACTTGCCGTGTTTCAATGCCCCTGCCTCGACATCCTGCGTAACATGTACAATAACAAAATGTGGCTTGAATGTGCTTGATCAAGGTGAAGCAGGCAAGACAGTTCTATGAGAAATCAATCATGCGAGAGTGGGCAAATATGAAGTGGATTCAATATTATTTCGAAGGAGTGAATACAGAAGCATAGGCACATCCCCATCATCACCATCATCCTCATTCCAAGCACCATACCCAAGCACATTGTTCTCCCGCTTCCTCTCCAACTCTTTGTTGCTCCTCGCCCACGCAAGTAAGCCCGACTGGGCCAGTAAGTTGGGCCAGCAAAGTGTGATGCGATGAGTATATGCAGTGCCGGTCTGGTCCTCCTCTTCCCTATGGCTTACGCTGGTGATTGTCGAATGACAAGAGGGGTAGACGAAGAGGAGAAGAACGAATCTCAAATTCGTCGTCTTTGTCAATGGCAGCTTTTGTGTCTCTGCTTCATGAGGCGCTGGCGAGCATGCTGTGTGCTTTCCCTGGATGGTCTGGTGGGATTGGATGAGGGTGGGGTGGGGGTGGGGCAAATGGAAACCTGGACGTGGTGTGCCTGAGAACAAAAGAATCTTCAATGTCAGTACCCGGAGGGAAGGGACTGCGTATTCATTGTGCTACAATTATTGCAGAGCTAATACAGGAATGTTAAATTGAGGTTTCTCTCGTCCATAAGTTTGAAGGGGATTTGCTGCAGTCACTGTGGCTGGGGTTTGCACAGCAGGTTCGCAGCACCAAGGAATGCTTGATTTATAGTCCCAGCGACCAGCTGAGCTGCAAGGGCATCATTGTCGAGCATGTAATGGAGAGAGTGCGCCTGGCACGTGAGCCTTGATGCTGTGGGCACTGCTGATGGTTGATTCACAAACACAGTGGCGACTATCGTTTCACGCCTGCAAAGTTCTACGACATCCCTCTCTGGCCTGATTTATGTTACCAGCGGGTCCCCCGCTGCTGCACATGGTCTCGACCGCTGACAAATTGTTCGGAGAGGTATCGTCGGGTTTCAACCTTTCTTTGGAGAGGCATACTGCAATGCACCGGATGCAGTCGGACTGGAGATGCTGACCTGGGCGTCGACTTCGAGATCGGGGGTAGGGGTGCCGGTTTGAATAGGATCCAAAACGATAAGACACTGAGCATTACCCAGAACAGGGACGGCCACAATGACGAAACTGGAGGCAAAGAGGTCATATTAAATAGGGCCAACCGAAAGCGAATCTTTGTCCGAAGTAGGAGTGGGGCAGAGTGAAGGTGCACACAGGGTTTTTGCGAGGCTGTGTGTTGTAGGTGTGGGTGGGGATCTGAACGTGTCCTTCCATACTGGAAGAAAATTGTCGAAGACATCAGTGGTGTCGAAGCTCGACTTCCTCCTCCTCCCCATCATCATCATCATCATCCACACTATCCTTTCCGCATCCTCTTCCTGCTCCTCGTCTTCAATGACAACACACTCGGTACCACACATTTCCAAATCCATGCCATCGTCCTTCAAGTCCTCTATAATCAGCTCTGGCTGCCAAGGCAAACTGCTCTTCACCAATCCCGTAAAAAAACTCAAATCAGCGCAGCTCGAACAACGCATTGTCCACCATCGACTGCTCATCCCACTCTATTTCCCCGTCAGAACAGCATGGGCAGTAAACAAGTGAGATAGCAGAGGTGTAAACAGCAGGGCCTGCAACTGCCGTGGCGGACGTGTACGGCTTCTTTGTGCGTGCGCACGGTGTCAACAACCCCGCTGATATCAGTATCGGTATTGGACGGCGTCCAATGCTTGGGCTTGATAGGCAGGCACCCCTTCTTCGTCCCCAGCTCCACACATAATGAATTCGGAAAAACCGGCGCAAGCTAGCACGCTCCAGCTGCACATGCGATGGCACCGACAGCACAGTAAAGTGCCAGCGCATCATCTGAGGGGCAGGGGTGGGTACCAAATTGGTGCTGAGAATGCACGCCAGAAACGAGGGATGGAGAGCGCATGTAGGAAAAAAGTGGCAGAGAACACGCTGACATGTGATATTGGAATATTGTCACTGCTGCTGTGCGCTGATTAGTTGATTGGCAGAGCAGATAACGGTACTTGGTACTTACAGGTTCGATATTTAGTCAATCCTGCCTTTCGTGTTGCTGCCAGTAGTAATATAACATGGTGGGAGTTGCGTTGGTTGGTGTGATGTGACAAATGTGGGCAGAGAGGAGGGCAAACACCCAAGCCATTGAATATGATGGAGGCTGCATGAGTAGGATTGCGTCAGGTCTGCAGTAAGAACAGATAAATGAAAGACTTACGTATTTATGCAGTAAAACCAACTCCATGAGAGCACTACGCCAAAAATATATACCCAGAACCTTCTCCACCTCCATCTTGACGGCACTGACAACATAGAGCACAGTCCCAGTATCCTGCCAAATTGTCCACCTTTCAAATCTAGATTCACGTATCAGTTCTTGGAGCTGAATACTTGAGAGTAAAACCACACACTAAAAATTAAAAGCTGTGTACGAGTGGGTGGGTGGGTGAGTAGAGGGTAAAAAAAGCGGAGTCTGCTGGTGTACCCATAGGCCAGTTGAGGAGAGTGCTGATGGAAAAGCCGACCAAGTCATAGGGTATGAAAGATAAAAAAATCGAGAGCCACCATCCGGGCCATGGCCCGACCCAGTCAAGGCGTGGTTTGCGGATGCGGTGGAGTGCGTGAGGGCACTTGAGGAAGGATTCGCCATGCCCGAAATTTTTATTCACTTCCAGAATAAACAAAGCCAAACATATATGCGGCAACTGCAATCTGATCTGATCTGATTGCGAACGCCTTCCGCAACCACTTCCGAAGATTGCAAGCAGACAGTGAGTACTGCACTTTTTACTAACTGCCCATGCATTTATGACCTTTTTCAGTTTACTGGTCCTGCCAGCATTGGCATCCCCAAAGTTAACAACTTTATCGGCACCAGTGTGCTTGGATCTTTAGTGAGTTTCTAATTAATAATCATGTTTGTCTATCACTTAAGTGTAAGCAGGTAACAGCTTCTTGGAATGTCTAATGCCACCAACCTTTTTCACTCTCTGGCAGATATTAAGATTCTCCTTAATCACGCAGTGTCAGACCCAGCAGTTCTGCAAATCCTCGAGGACAGCACCACACCATTTGGCCAAGCAAGGTTCCAGGCAAAGCTAATGCGCCTGATACCAGACCACTTCCACTCTAAAATCAACAAATCTAACATCGTCCAATGCTTTCTGTCCTGGTGTGCGCAGGACGACTGCCCTGAAAATCTGAAAGTTGCAGTGTGCAAGCGCAGGGAGCACAAAACCGATATGCGGAAAGAAAAAATGGATTTTATCAACAAAGTCGGGCTCAACTGGGCAAAAGAACAAAGGGATAAGTATCTTGCTGGAATCCCCACTGTTGCAGTCAAGCCGCTTGCCGAATCCTACCCGCCTCTTGGCCACTGGGTGTATGAAACAACAGAAATCTTCGAAAAGTGGGATGAGTATCTGCGCACTGGCAGACTACATGACAGCCGCACCCCCTGCCACCCCCTGCTTAGGCTGGACCCAGCAATGCTGGTGGCTGATGTGCTTACCAATGAATCTCGAATCTTCCAGGAGCCATCAGGTAAAATCGCAGGCCTCATCATTTGTGACTTTTGCCCTGATGAGACTGCACTCAAATGAATGGATGAAGTAGTCAAGCAGACCATGGACGATCAGAGGAATATCCATGTGTGTATCTGGTGCTTCTGGGCTGAGGCTGTGAACTGACAATTTTCAGTTTGACAATCCTGGCAAGCTCGTCCTCTTTGGGTATTCAGCAGGCTCGCGAAATGCACCTGCATTTGATTGGGTAAAAAATCTAACATCAACTCATACCTCTGAAGCTGCAGAAGCCAAAAATGTCCAGGCGAGCTCTGTTTGCGCACTTATATGAAACATGATGCGATCCAGGCTTCTGGATGAGGTAATTGAAGACTCTGATGAATTTGTATCTGGAGAGGGTCTAATGCGAATGGACGCTGGAGTAGGGTGTGTGGTCACCTACTCCTGGTAGTCACATGACTTAGCCAGTAGAGTAGTCACATGTTGTAGTCACGGAACATCATTAGCTTGCCTGCCACCACAGCATCGCCTGAGCAAGGAAGGACTGCCCCTGGTGTGTCCATCTTGGTGATGAGAGTGTGATTTGACACTCACCTCTTCTGCCTTGTGTCTCCCTGTGTCTTGAGCTTGAGTTTGAGTCTTGTGTCTTTTGAGTCTTGTGTTCTCGTGCACCACATCACGACGTGTCGAGTCTTCGTCGAGCTCTGCTTCTTGGGAAATCATCCCTGATTCCTCAGATCACTAGCCTATTTGACTACCAGCCAACCACCAACATGCCAGGCCCAGGAAAAGGTAAACGAGCCCACAAGAAAAAGTGGCACGAAAATGCAAGTAAATCTATGGCAATACATCCTGTCACCACTATAGCTACAGCTCCCACTACAAGCCCAGAGGAACCAGCTGCAAACAATGCCAACAATGCGACGCGCTTCGTTGACACAGCCACCACATCAACTTCGCAATCAGCACCATTTACCTACATGCCCGAAGAAGTTCAGATACTCTTGGACGAAGCTCAACTTGAAGGGAGAAGGATTGGATATGAAGATGGGTTTGAGGATGGGCTTGAAGATGGCAAGGAATACTTGGAGGATGCGAAGTTACAGAGTTTTAGGGAAGGAAGAGATGAAGGGTACAAGCAAGCAAGGCAAGATAATGCAGAGGTTGAGGAGAAGAAGTATCAGAAAGGCCGGTCAGAAGGTATAACAAGAGGACTATGAGCAGGGGAGTACGAGGAACAACAGAAGTGGCTCGCCGAGGGCCATGGTCCTGGCCTCTGCATCTCGAAAGAGGCCCACGCTCGTGAGTTGTGGCAAGGTGCTGTCCTCCTTGATGACGCCGAAGTCCAAACCGATCCTGAAACAACCACTTGGAGTGACGCGAGCACCCAGGCAGCACCCAGGACCGACGAAATGGCCTTACAGACAAATGACACCCCCGAACATTGGTGTGCCGCCCAACGACGAAGGCCCCACTCCACTGGAAAATGTGCAGATGGTGCCCCGTGTCGACTTCAGCACTCAAACTACCAGCAAAACAAATGATATTACTATCCAGACAGAGAATGAACGTGAGCCAGCGCCCACAGCCCTCGTTATACACCTCGATGCATCTGTCAATGCAGCCACGTCACCGCTGTCAATGGCAGCACAGCCCCCATCAACGTCAACAATGTTGTTGACAACGCCCATCACCACCTTGGCCTCAGCTTTGAAACTGCCCCCAGCCCCTCGAAAATGACAGCACTCTTTGCCAAGCCAACCTACAGCCCCCCTGCAGCCTCTACAGCCCCCCATCTCGTGTCTAGAGTCCCCCTGTGGCACCGCCACATCATGGCCAACAACGGCGGCCACTCCTACTGCAACCACCTCCGAAACGAAGACCAGGGCCTCGTCTAGCACCCAGACAACTACGGCTACCTCAGAGACAACTCACCAGGCCATAAATGACGTACAGAGACAGTCCACAGCCCAGAAAACGGACATCTGCGACTACACATGGACACGCTCATCGGAACGTGCCTGCTGCTTGATGGAACGGCTCTGCTGGCTCCAGTACCCCCAACTCATCCCTTGGACCCCTGTTCCCCACCCTGAGCCACCCCTTGCAATTGCCACATCACCGTCGACAACGGCAACAACACCTGCTGCAAACACCTATGAAACGACGACTTGGGCCATGGCGAGCACCCAAATGGCTACCACCACCTCGGAGAAGGCTACCCAGGCTCGCAGCAGCCCACCACGATGGTCTACAGCCCAACAAACAGAACCACGTGAGCACGCGTGGACGCATTTGTCAGAACACGTCGTGCACTTGATGGAATGACCCTGCTCCCACCAGAACCCCAAACGACGGTCCAGGAGCCCTCCAACACCACCCAGCTCACCCCTGCCTGCCCCTGCTACCCCCATTCTGCCCCCCGAGCCCATGATGAAGCCTCATGCGTCTGTGCGCTATGCCATGTCATCGACGCGCGCATTGACAATGGCCATGTTCCCCCCTGCTCTGCCCCATCCAGGACCAACATCTACAGCTCTGAAACGACGGCACACCCTTCCTGAACCCTCAGAACAACCCCAGGTCCTGTCCCACCTGCTGTGCTCACCCCAGAACACCCAGAAATGAGCTGTTTCGCCACCGCCTGCGTCCTACACCCCTGCCGAGTCACCAACGACACCGTCAAGGCCCATCAAGGCCCCCCGTCCACTGTCCACACCCCCATCTCCACCCGTACATCACTGCTCGACCATGCTCAACCCTAAATGAGCCGTTTTACCCCCTCCTGCACATTTCGACTGGGCTGAGGATGCCGCATCATTACCCACTGCCCCCAGCACCCCACCGCAAGACATCTCGTGTCTGAAGACAGGCTGCTCACAGTCATTTGTGACCCTATGACGACGAACAAAACAACGATGAGCACCCCCACGAATCTTTTTGACTCGAAAAATCCTTCACTTAGCTATGCCTTCTCTTATTTCTTCTCAGCCCTTTATCACTCGATGTCATCCATCAGATATAGGACCAGGCAAACCCATCATCATTGTTCCCTTCAGAGGAGCACTGGCACCTGCACCACCAGCTCCAGTTCTGAATCTTGACTAGGGTAGTGACCCTCGTCTTGTTGATTTGAGTCGAGCCCTTCAGGCATTGGGATGGACACCTCCTTGCTGAGTTTTATTTGGCTTATTTTCTTATTTTTTTATCAATCATAGAGTTCTTCTGGACACATTGTTCATATTAATTCCAGACTTATTACTTTGCTTTTCTTTTCTTTCTGAGGTGACAGGGACGTCGCCATCTTGGAGAGTAGTGTTTGAAAGTCCAGTCCTATGGACTGCAAAAAGACCGCAGACTGGACTGGACTGCAACTGCAGTCCATAGACCGATGGTTGCCAGTCCATCCATCTCGGAGACAAAAAGACCGGTCCAAACCGGACCAAATAAAGCGGTTGCAACCAGTCCTAGACCGGTCTTAGCACAGCCACATAGTTACCCACTTTAAACTCCCAAAAACACTGACCGAACACTATTTTACATGGTTTTTAACAGATTTTCATAGTGTATTCAATGTTTGTCTTTGAATGGCTTTTGTGATGTGTTCATTGATGTTTAGTATTTATATATGACTGTAGTGCATGTACATTAATAGTTTATAACCATATTTGATTGCAAAAAGTTGCAAAAAACTCGGTCTAGACTGGTTGCAATGCAGTTCGGACTGGTCCATGTTGCAACTGGTTTAGACTGGTTTAGACCGGTTTTTTGCAGTCTTCCCGCGGTCCGGTCCGGTCTTTTCGATTATTTCCTTATTAGGCAACCGGTCTAAGGTCCGGTCTATCCAAAAATTGGTCAAAAAACCGGACTGGACTGGACTTCGAAACACTATTGGAGAGGGGCAGATGGAGTAGGGTGTGTGGTCACCTACTCCTGGTAGTCACATGACTTAGCCAGTAGAGTAGTCACATGTTGTAGTCACGGAACATCATTAGCTTGCCTGCCACCACAGCATCGCCTGAGTGAGGACCGCCCCTGGCATGTCCAACGCAAAGTCTGCCATGGCTGGCGAGGGAAGCAAGGGCAACTACACAATCCAAATTGGAGATACCCAGTTCAATTTCTGTGAAGCTGAACTAGCCCCGCCAACAGGTGTCTTTGCAGAAAATTACTCCCGGTCAGTGCTTCTGCTGTTTATTTGCCCCCACTCTAATGCTAGGAACCAGTGCTATCTACCGGGAGGTTCAGCCGCACAAATATGCTATTTCGCTTACAACGTCTCAAAGCCACGATTTTGATGCGGGTGGCCATTTCATCATGGCTAAATATGGAATTCGCATTCATGCAGCAGCAAACACATTGGTCATCTGGATACCTGGTGAAGACCATGGCACCAGCCTTCAAAACTTTTCCCCACCAGTCAAGGGAAGCGACCCCGATCCCGATTTTTTCCAGCATGGCTTGGCATTCGTCACCTCTGGCCAGCTGGTAGGTGTCTGGAAAAAATACCAGAAATCCGATGATAGGGTCACCTGCTAGCCTAAGCTCCGAATTGGTACACATCGGACACTCGGCAGCACCTCTCCCGACCATTACGTGTCACCCGAACAACGTCCGATCACGCTTTCACGTCCCCGATCATGCCCCGACCAACCTCGGACGACCTCGACCTACATCGCGACTTATCGTACGACTTCGAGTGCATTCGCGTATGTTCCTAGCCCTTCGGACCGTCCTTCCGATGGTTATCCTTTCCTCTCGTGATACGCTATCACGCTCGCGGCCGCCGTTTCAGATGCATTCGCGCAGGGACGACGGTGTCTTCAGAGGTCACAATGCGCTCTGTTTGACGCTCTGAAATTATGACAATAAGACATTTCCGTTTCGTCTTAGTTCATTTTTCCTTATGTTTTATCCTTGGTTGCAGTTCTTTATTGTCCTGATCCATTTTGATACACATCTATGGTCTCATGACTTTATTCCCTTTTGGTATCCTTCGTTCTAAAACATATAAAAATCCTGTAGTATTCACCTAGTAGCAAGAAGAAACTCGTCTCGACTCCTATCGTCTCTAGATCTGAGAGCCCTACTCGAAGATCATCTCTCGACTAGTCCGAAGTTCTGCGAAACGATCGCGAACTTCGTCGTGACAATTCATAGCTCGTTATCGTATCGCATATCGTCGCATTCATCCCTCTAACTCCCTCGTCGTCATCGTCATTTATCGTTGAGTCAATTGTATCATTACCGATCCCCAGTATATCGCGCGTTCAACGTTCGATCATCGCGCACGCGTATCGGGTGTCCGCGACCATCGTCGGACTATCGTAAACCCCATCGCACTCTTCACGCGGCCATCGCGTACCATTATAGGCGTCTGTGATAGACATTCAAACACCTTGCACCCTTCCTCCAGCTTGTGTAGTACTGAACGACCACATTTAGGTGTTTTGTTTGGTTTTCCTGGCCGATTATCATCATTTTTGGAGCCCACCGTGAGGGTTTCTGAATCATTTCATCACCTACGCCTGATCGCACTTTACGGCTTCGGCCAACAGCAGCTCGTACCCTTCGAATCGAAACTCGCGAAGCCTTTGCTTCTCTCGCAACATCGGAAGAAGTACTAGTACCAGTTCCTGAACAATCATCGACGCACCACATCCTATTCCCATCGCCGACTTCCCCGATCACTCCGCCATTTCGACCCATTCCCGATCCGTTCTCTACCTCATCGTCTGAACCTCGTTCACCTTCAAGCCCCATCACACCTTCACCACTCCCTGTAGTCTTTCTGACATCGTTATTTCCAATGGCATCTGGTACAGGAACTGCAACTGTGCATAGCGTCATGCCCGCGCGAGGCCATTCCACAGCTCCGAAGTTCGACCCGACCCAGCCTCGCGAGCTTCGTCGGTACTTCAACGAGCTCGATATGCTTTTCGGAGCCTGTAACATTACCGACTCGGCCCAGATGAAACGTCATGCCTGCCGCTATCTCGACATCGACTCGGCCGAACTTTGGGAATCAGTCCCTGAGTTCGGCGCAGGGACCTCGTTCAACAACTTCCGCACCGCCATTCACAAGCTTTATCCTGGTTCTGAAAACGATCGCAAGTGGTCGATCTCGGATATGGACAAACTGGTCGGAGAACAGCTTCGCATCGGCATCTTTGATGCTAGCGATTTGGGCATTTATTGTAGGTCCTTCTACAACATCACCCAATTTCTTCGAACCAAGAACCGTATCTCGGAAGCCGAACAAAGTCGGGCCTTTGTGCGAGGTTTTCAGCCAGTATTATGGGCCCGAATCGCACGACGCCTCGAACTCAAATTACCCGATCACTATCCCGACGACCCCTACGATCTTAAAGACATTCACGACGCGGCGCAGTATGTTTTTGCAGGTTCGAGTACTTCACACGTCCATCCTCAACAACCAACCATCGCAGCTCAGTCCTCATCGCCCCCGGCGAACCAAATCAACCGAAGATCTCAACCTCATACTTGAACGTTTCGCGAGCACGATCGCGACCGCCTTAGCCGCTCCGAAACCAACAAGTCAACCACGAAACCCTGGTGGCGCTTGTCAAGAGCCCCCTGATGGTTTAGTATGCATCTTCTGCGGTCTCGCAGGTCACTTCATTAGCGAGTGTCTGACTTGTCAGGCTTATATAACGGACGGAAAGTGCACTTAAGTCAACCCCTGACCTGACTACTCTTAGTAGTATACATTTACAAGATAAATACTACTAAAAGTAGTGGCGGTTGCGGCTATTGGGAGCTACCATGGCAGCTGGCAGGTACTATAATTATTGGTAGCTGCCACAGAAAATGCCTATTGGCAGCTGCCAGTCGGTAGTTCCTGGAAGCTAATGGCTACCATGGAACTACCATATATATACATATTGTGTCACAAGGTCCCTGGGGTCCTATTATCAAAAAAAAGTAACATAAAAATATTTTTTATGTTATAATTATAATACAATACCACAATGTATTGTGCTAAAAACTAGGATAAGCAGTATTCAATAGATTTGCAAGAGATTTACATACTATTACTATATAACTTTGGATTTCTCTTGCTAATATTGGGCTTTAGATTAAAACAGAAGGTTTGTAAAGAGACACTTACAAATGAGCACAAATACCTATAAAGCTTTATAAACACCTTCAAGGATTTGTGAGCACTTTCAAAAATCCTCAAACATCTTCAAGAATATTTAAAGCATTTCATGCACTGCCTATTGATGCTCACAATAGCACCTTATGGTCTGACATGTGTTTTAAAGCCTTGAAAGCATGCCTGTCTTATATAGAATAGTATAAAGTTATTGTCTTAGCAAGAAGGATTTTTAGGGTTTTCTCTTTAGTTTCTCCTTGATAAGTAAATTAATATCCTCTTTTATATTTATATACTTTTCAGTTTTCTCTTGCTAGTCCAAGTCTTGGCTTGTAATATATGAATGTCTTTACAAGTGCTTGTATACCAAGTAGATCTATGGTAGCTTCAGAAAGCTTTATGGTAGCTCTGCAGTAGCTCCCCAGTAGCTCGACAGTAGCTGCCTGGTAGCTGCCTGGTAGCTGTCTGGTAGCTCCATGGTAGCTGCCTGGTAACTCCATGGTAGCTGCCCGGTAGCTCCATGGTAGCTGCCTGGTAGCTGTCTGGTAGCTCCATGGTAGCTGCCCGGTAGCTGCCCGGTAGCTGTCCGGTAGCTCCATAGTAGCTCCATGGCAGCTACCAAGAACTACCAAAAGGTGTTATAATAGTTATTATATCTTACATAAATTATATGGTAGATTTCTACAAAATTTATTACTAATAGATTTAATAGTAGTACTTGAAAAATTAATACAAACTTCAAAGTTATGAATTACAAAAATCTAATGACTTCAACTTTACTTATAAAATAACAATAGTTAGTAATAAAATCTTGCTTCTATAAGGTACTATTGATAAGTCTCTACAACTTTTGTTAATGACACATTGTTGATTAATCAGTCAGTTGTGCTTCAAAATGTGATACAAAATTTCAAGTTAT
>QFEU01003963.1:0-12065 GCA_003316345.1 Tricholoma terreum
CAAATCTTCGAAAGGAGAGCCTTGGAGACAGTTCTTGCCTTAAGAGAACACTGCAAGTCTGAACAGATGTGATGTGATTTTGAGAAAACCCTCTCAACCAAAACACTGGTTGCAAGAATAGCCAAGAAGTCCTGCGCCATTCATGCAATGATTGGGAATGAGCTGCTGTTGTTCTACATGTTCGTGAGTAAAGAAATGTGCTGAGAAAGTCATGAATGACGAACCTTATACCACATAAGGGGGTTAGCAAGATCACCTCAGCTTCCTTCAAACTTAAAATAATGTCTCAACTCTTTGTCCAAGCGGTCTCCAGATTGCTGAGCTGGAAGTGCTGCAATGTCGAAGTCACAGATATCCGATAACCAGGTTTTAGTGGCTCCATCCCCAGATGATGATCCTGGTGTTGCTGTGACCTCTGCCCCATCGGATGAGGGGCGACTATTGTATTGTTCCACGACATAGGTGAATAAGGTCTCGGCTTTCTTGATAGCAGCCTGCTCAGCAGTGGCTCATTGCAGATCAGGGGTTGTTGTAGGAACGGTGTTCTTGAACCATTCGGCACAAAGGTATGGATGTAATACTGTGAGACCTTCAATTTGTCACCCAGGATGGACAAAAAATGTATACACCTGTGGCAATGGTGTAAAACTGATTATTGACTGCAATCTCCTTATACTTAAGAAGTTTCTCATGCCCAGCCTCTGCAGCCCTCGACAACTGCGTGCTGTACTTCTCGCTAGCAGATACTTGAAGTAGATGGCAGTCCATCTTCTCATACATCGGAAGTACAAATGGAATAGTTGGTTGTGAGGCTTGGGACATCTGTAGCATGACTTGTGTGAAGATCTTGACACAAGCAAAACTTAAAATTCATCACAAACAAGCACAAAACATGGACATACCTCGAGAACATCAGCAAGATGTTCTAATTTTGTCCATTCCGACTTTGTCAACAGGCATCCTTGGAGCTCCAAGGTCTGAAAAATCCAGGTATTGATTGCCTACAAATGACTTGTGTTAAATAGTCACAAATGTGAGGGTTAGCATAATCACATCTTGCAACAACAGCACTTGGCAGATCATGGCATGGGTGCAGTTCCAACGAGTGTGGACATCATGAACCACCATAAGTTTTGCCTGATCTCGAGTATCAGGGCTGTTGCCATACTTTTTGAGGGTGATCTTGCAGAATTTGGCCCAGTATTGGGGGGAGGAAACAATTTTGTTTGCTATGAAGCGTAGCTAGAAAATTTGATGTTAAGTATTGAATAAAAAAGATACATGGTGGAGCAGTTACCTGCTTCAATGGACTGCTGCCCTCCGCATTCTCAAACAGTGGTCAACCGTCATCAAGGTCGTTAACACAAGATTTACATCACGTGCCTTTAAGGTAATTGTCAACCATCTATATACCATATATTTACTGTATACCCAGGCTCCTAAAACCATCCACTCGAACCGCTCAAATGGGGCTTAATCCCACAGGCCACTATCATATCTTATCTGAACAAATGAGACCAAATATCAAACAAATAAACAAAACTCCCCCCAAACTCACGGTAGAGTGGCTGGCAAAAATGTGATTTGGCCATGTCGGTGATCTCAAACCAACCCTAGGATAGGTGCTACAAAACTATCAATCAATCAGGTTTAAGCATCCTGACAATCAGAAATAAACAGTCTCATTGTGACACATTCAGATATATCATTCCTGTTTTAGATAACTGTCCCTTGAAGCTTGTTTCTCAGTTGCTACACTGCATAGCTAGTACACCATACATAGCAATGTAACAGATAAAAAAAACATTCTCAAGGCATATAAGAAACTCTGAGATCAGTACAAGAAACACAATATTAAATGTTGCTGGACTGGTGTTCTTGCCACTAACTGAAATTGCACTCAGCCCAGCTTTATCCAACACCTCAACATTCTGCTTTCTCAGTAAGTTGAGAGGTGTCACAACAAAAACCATTTTATCCTCTCCCTCTTCCAAGGCCATCAAGAGAGCAATCCAGAATGAAAGTGTCTTTCCAGCCCCAGTAGCAGCAACCCCAACAATGTCTTTCTTGGCATAGAGTGCCTGTGCAATTTTGATTTGCAACCAACAAGGGTGTTTACTGAATTTCGCCTGGACCAAGTCACATATTTCCATTATGGTCCATTTCCATTGACACTTGTGGCATGCTTGACATGTCTCAGTAGTGTATCAGGCATGTCCAGAATGATATCAGGATTTCCAGAAAAGGGTGATATATCCAAAAGTGTCACAATGAGGCTGTTTATTTCTGATTGTCAGTATGCTTAAATGTGATTGATTGATAGTTTTGTAGCACCTATCCTAGAGTTGGTTTGAGATCACCGACATGGCCGAATCACATTTTTGCCAGCTGCTCTACCGCAAGTTTGGGGGGAGTTTTGTTTATTTGTTTTATATTTGGTCTTATTTGTTCAGATAAAATATGGTAGTGGCCTGTGGGATTAAGCCCCATTTGAGCAGTTTGAGTGGATGGTTTTAGGAGCCTGCTGCATACCCAGTTTTCTGCCAGGAGCCTAGACATATACATATACATATACAGTAAATAGATAATACAGTTGGGGCCTTAACCCTGCATTCTCTCCCTTTTGTGTGTGATCATTGATTGGCACTAGCTCTTGACTGGCTTGAAAACACGGACCCTCAAATTAGTCTTATGTTTGTACAGCCTGACTAGACCTAAACCATATGTTTATGTGACCATTTGTTTTTACTGAGCATGACTGAAAGACCGCGTTTAATGTTACATCTCTATGACTCCTACCCTTACTCCCCTGAATCACAACAAATTTGCCTGAAAGCCGCCTGTATTCTGTCAAAAGTGCACATCAAGTCTTTGGTGTGGGGAGAAGATGCCCTTGTGTTCATCCACTTCATTCCCGCCAATCTCCATGCTCTCCATCTGGTCATCATAGATCAGGACCTTCATCTAGCTTCCACTGAAATCCTGAAATCATTGCCTTATCAAGTTTTCTCTGGCATTGATAAGAATTATGTCGGACCCACCTGGTTGGACCCAACCCAGCCAAGAACCTTCCCTAACTCAATGCACCTCCAGTTGATAACTCCCCTTAATGAATACTCTGTTGACGATCCAGATATCATGTTCATCCATCCTCAGTCGCAATTCTACCTTGACATTCACAACAATGGCCACTCGCTCTTACTCCCACTTTTCCCCAACAATATCCAATTCCCAACACATACACATTTCTCGACTCGATGATTGCAACATTTTTGGATCCTCTCTCTGGGCAGGAACATAGCAAATTGATGATAATATTGAGAATCTGGATATCATACTTTTTCATTTACACTCTGCAGAATGGGCCCTCTGTACTCCCAACTGGCGACCTCAAACAAGAACATGCGGAGGTGCTGCAGAGTCTTAGTCTGGAAAATTGGCCCTACTTTGAAGCCTGCACATGGGATGGACCCCTGGGCACAGGAGAACATGTGATGTGTCATAAGGAAATACTGGAGAACCTAGGGTGGGCCAGAGTTTTCTGTTTCCCTGGAAGGTCAAATTGTCTCACATGGCTGGATAGGAGGTATGAAGAAGTGCGACATCCTCTTCCTGTACCACCTCCTGGAAATCCTGCACTTCGGTGAGTCTTATTTCAATCTTCAAGATACTGCTCAGCTGACTTGGTGATGCCAGGGCAATACATATGTGCTGCCAATCGCGCCAACGCCAATGTGCTTGCAAACCAAATGTTGCAGTAAATCATACCTTCTTGCTGGTAATCAGTCCTTATTCCTGTTCCACAGCCACCCATACTCTATCTTAGCTTCCAAAGTGGTGCAGTCCACCATTGCTAGATTCATTTGGCTGATATGGTGAATCAACAACAACAACAACAACAACTATCACCCCCTGCTCATGCAGGATTGGGCCCTGGTTGCTTGTTGGTTGCTTGTTCCAGCTGTTACAAATTTTCTATTCTTGCTATCTCAACCGCTATCTATCGGGCTCACCATACTTATTCGTTCTGATTCATCTTGACTCGTATATACAGCCTTGCGACTCATATTTACTCGTCTCGACTCATACTTACATTCTCTGACTCGCAGAGCTATGTAGCTGACTGTTTCGTTTCAAGGATTGCATAGCCACAGTCTATAGTATAAAAGCAGTAGTATATTCAGTCAAGGCCCCCCAGCTTGACCTAGGCAATTCAACACTTATACTTGAATCTCGCTTGACTTAGTAACAACTAACGTCATCACTCGATCTCAAACACGGAAAGCCTCTGCTGTTCATTTGATTAGATAACGCACGAAAGCCTCACGCGTTGATCCCTAGATTGATTAGACTTAGATCTGAGTTATAGGCTATCGCCCTTAACAAAAGGTCAAGCTGATCAAACCGCCAACCTATTTAGGTTTAGGTGCATCAATTCACCACCACGTCTTGGGAAGGATCGGAAGCCCTGGTCAAACGCTCCCTCCAACACCCACCACCCGGATATATCTCCGGACACTTCGCAGGAAGCGGAAAGCTTAACGGAGTACATATTAGATTCAGCCGAACCCAAAAGACTTGGGTATACAGTGCCACAGACAAACCACTACCAGACGAACTTCTGCCGAGAGAAGACCCTCCAGCAGAATCACCAAACGAAAGACATCAAAGACAACTTCTAAGAGAAGCCAATCGATTGAAAGAATTCTTTGATGAATTCTTTGCGCCCAAAGAACCACCTAAACCGACTTACGAACAGGTCTACGGAACCAGACCCAACACACCCGAACCAACCCCATCCACCTCTACTCTACCACCTGATCCACCAGCAGTTATGGTAAATCCTACCAGAACCACCGCCAAAGAAATCAAGATGCGAACCCCATCTGATTTCAATGGGGATAGGACACTCACTCGAAAATTCCTTCAAGAATGCGAACTCTACCTCAGGGTTAATGACGGAATTTACGACAAAGAAGAGAAGAAGGTTATGTTCATGCTCTCGTTCATGAACACGGGAGTAGCAGCAGCTTGGAAGTTAACTAAAGTCGAAGAATATCTCAAAAGCGGATTCCCAGACTTCGCAAACCTCAAGAAAGCTATTCTAATCGACTTCACTCCCATTGACGACCAAGGAGCCACTAAAACAGACCTCCAAACTCTCAAACAAGGAGACAAGCGAATCGAAGAATATATTGCGGAATTCTCGATCATCGCCAGCCGAACGAACATCACCGAAGATGCCGCGCTCGTCGAATACTTCATTGACGGGTTACATCCGAAATTACTCCAACGAGTCTTCACCATGGAAACACCACCTACCACACTTCAAGGATGGAAGGAATCGGCGTCCAAGTTCGATGGAAATTGGAGAAGGGCTCAAGCCATTGCGCAACGAATCAAAGGGATTACCTCGTCTCGATCCTACGAATCTACCTTTGCAGCGCAGACTAAACAACCGACCCCAACTTGAGATCCAAACGCTATGGATGTCGACTGCCTTACTCAGCAAGAACGAATAGAGCATATCAAAAAGGGATTATGCTTTATTTGCCACGAACCTGGACATCTGTCGTCCACCTGTAAGAAGAAAGGAGACAGACCTTCACCTCGCCGAAACTTTGGAAGGTTCAAAAGAGGAACCCCAGCCCAAAGGATTCGCGCCATCCTTGACGATGAAATGAAAGACGAAGAGAAGGAAGAGATTGCCAACATATTCGAGAAAGAGGGTTTTTAACTAGGAGGCTCAGTACGACGTCCGATCTCTCCGAAATGACTGTTTCCTCTGTACTTGTAGCTGACATGCGACCCCAATCAATGCTTTTACCGGTCACTGTGCTACTAAGGAAACAAATCGTCGAAACCCAAGCTCTCCTCGACTCTGGCGCCAGCGGAGAATTTATGGACCATTCATTCACGGAACTCCATAACATTCCTCTCATCAAACTGTGAAAACCCATCATCACTAGAAACGTAGACGGAAGTCTTAACAAGAAAGGAGTGGTTATGCACAAAACCATCCTCGATTTAAACGTCAACGGAAGAATCACCCCGACCACGTTCTATGTCACCGGACTAGGGAAAGACGTATTAATCTTAGGCCTATTGTGGCTAAGGAAACACAACCCTATTGTCGACTGGACAGAAGGAACGATTAGAAATCGGTTCCCCATTACCATGAAAGAACGGATCAAACGGATCCAAACCTTAAACCAGAAACTCGTCATGAATACTCCATTCGCCAAGCCAACAATAGTCAGGAAAGCCACGATCGAAGAAGTAATTGACGAAGAAGCACCTGTTAGATCGAACGATCCAGATGCTGATGAACCTTTGATCGAAGAAGTAAGCGAAAAAGAAACATCAATTCTGGCAATCATCCCCGAAGAAACCCCGGTACCTGAAGATCCAAATTACATGCAAGAAGAAACTATCGAAAACAACGATTTGGTAATCGCCTATTGCAGAGGAGAATCAGTCATCGGTATTTTCGAACCAGAACAAACACCTCTCCCCAACGAACACGATTATCCAAATTATTCTTGCACGAAGGACACTTTAGGAATTCGACGGATCACCAAAACAAGAAACACGGCACGATACTCTTATGGACAAAACATGTGGATCAGGGCAAAGACATCAATCTCACAGCAACTCGTGCATAACAACGCAGATGCTAATCCCGAAAAGAAGAAGTCTTTGGACGATCTCCTCCCTGAAGCCTATCAAGAGTATAAAAGGGTATTTGAAAAAGCGGCTTCGGAACGGTTCCCCGAATCTCGACCCTGGGATCATGCGATCGATCTCAAACCCGATTTCATTCCGAAAGATTGCAAAGTCTACCCTTTAACCCCTGCCAAACAGATAAAATTGGACGAATTCCTTGACGAAAACCTGAAGAAAGGTTATATTCAACCCTTGAAATCCCCAATGGCCTCGCCATTTTTCTTTGTGTCAAAGAAAGATTCTGATGCACTTCGACCATGCCAAGACTATCGATATCTCAACAAAGGGACCGTAAAGAATGTCTATCCACTCCCGTTGGTCAGCGACCTCCTCGACAAGTTAAAAGGAGCGAAATTCTTTATGAAACTCGACATCCGTTGGGGATATCACAACATCAGAATCAAAAAAGGCGACGAATGGAAAGGCGCGTTCAAAACGAACAAGGGGCTGTTCGAACCAACAGTCATGTTCTTCGGACTGTGCAATTCACCCGCAACCTTCCAAGCAATGATGAACGACATCTTTAGGGACATGCTCAATGAAGGATGGGTGATCATTTATATGGACGACATCCTGATCTTTTCGAAAGATCCCGAAGAACATCGAAAACGAACCCTCCGAGTTTTACAGAGACTCCGAGAACACGACCTATTCCTTAAAGCAGAGAAATGCAAATTCGATGCTACCAAAGTGGAATACCTAGGTCTAATCATTAGCGAAAACAAGATCACTATGGACCCCACGAAACTCGCAGGGATCCGAGACTGGCCCACACCAACAAACATCAAAGGAGTTCGATCCTTCTTAGGATTTAGAAACTTCTACAGACAATTTATTAGACACTTCGCAGAAACGGCCAGACCCCTTAACACATTAACTCAGAAAGACAGGAAATTCGAATGGACTACCGAATGTCAAAATGCCTTTGACGCTCTCAAACGAAAGTTCTCCGAGATGCCCATACTACTAATGCCCAACCCCGAAAAACCATTTGTAATAGAATCCGATGCGTTGAAATTTGCCACTGGAGCAGTTCTCCATCAACAAGATGACAATGGAGATTGGCATCCTTGCGGTTACATTTTGCATTCATTCAATCAAACGGAAAGAAATTACGAAATATACGACAGAGAACTATTTGGAATCATTTGAGCATTGGAAGCATGGCGACATTATCTTCAAGGATCTAAACACTTGGTTACGATCCTCTCCAATCACAAAAACTTGACGTATTTCAGAACAGCTCAAAAACTCAATCGACGACAAGCACGATGGAGTCTATTACTCTCGCTCTATGATATGAAGCTAGTACACGTACCTGGATCCCAAATGGTTCAGTCGGACGCATTATCCAGGAGGCATGATCTTCTCCCAGCTGAGGATAACGATAACGAAGACATGATCCTCCTTCTGACCGAACTCTTCGTCAAAACCATCGACATCGAAACAAAAGATTTATTGGTCATTGCCTTGATGAAAGACAAACTGGTAAAAACCGCAGTAGAAGCGCTAAAAACAGGAGGAATACCACCGATAAAATCAGCACTAGAAGATTGGAAATTAGAAGATGGACTGCTATTTTTCAAGGATCGATGTTATGTTCCAATGGACGTAACATTACGACGCCGAATCGTAGAATGCTATCACAACACTTTACCAGCAGAACATCCTGGACAATTCCAGACGCTGGAACTTATTCGACGTGACTATTGGTGGCCAGGAATGACGGTCTTCATCAAAAACTTTGTCACCGCTGTGCCACATGTCAACAAATGAAAGTTGTCACCCACCCAACGGTCCCACCTTTATCTCCGATTAAATCAGTAACCACACGCCCTTTTGCAGTGGTAACAACGGATTTCATTATGGACTTACCCGAGAGCGAAGGATTTGACAGTCTTATGGTCGTGGTAGACCAAAATGCTACTAAGGGGGCAATTTTCATACCGACAAACAAAACGCTTATGGCATCTGATGCGGCCTGTCTCTATTACGAAAAGGTCTATTCCAGATTTGGACTACCCGACAAAATCATTTCTGACAGAGATCCTCGTTTTGCCTCAAACTTATTCCAAGAACTTGGAAAACTTCTAGGGGTTAAACTGGCTATGAGTACAGCCTATCACCCTCAAACTGACGGTGAAACAGAACGAGTCAACCAGGAGCTCGAAATTTATCTCCGAATGTTTTGTTCCAACCAACCTGGAACATGGAAACGATATCTCCCTACTGCCGGATTTGCACACAATCAGAAAACCCATTCCGCAGTGAAATGTTCACCGTTTTATCTTATGATGGGATACGAACCCGTTGCGCTCCCGACGGCATTCCCTAAAACGAACGTACCAGAAGCAGAGACTAGACTCTCACTTCTGTTCTGCGCTCGACGCGAAGCACAAGCGGCACATGAACTTGCACGTCAAACAATGATGGAACGAATCACACGGAAATTCACCCCTTTCAAGAAAGGCGATGAAGTCTGGCTTGACTCGAAAAACCTCAAGTTACCTTACCCAACTAGGAAACTTGCTCCTAAACGGGAAGGACCCTTCCTGATCATCGAAGTCATTTCACCACTTTCATACAAATTACGTCTCCCGCTGCAGTGGAAAATACATCCCGTGTTCCATGCACACCTCCTTACTCCATATCATGAAACCGAAACACACGGAAGAAACTATCTCCGACCACCCCCTGACCTAGTAGATGGCCAGGAGGAACACGAAGTAGGATTGATTATGCAACATCGGAAACACGGTCAAGGTGACCAATTCCTAGTCAAGTGGAAAGGCTATCCCACAGCTGACAACACATGGGAACCTGAAGCGAATCTGAAACATTCACCAGATCTCCTCGCCGACTATAAAAGACAGAATAATCTTCCATGAAGCTGCATCACCTTCACCCACATTCCCCCATGTCGAACAACCCAGTCATCCCTAACACCGACGCCTTTTTCCTTCTCGATCCGAAAAATAAAGATGAAATCATCGAAAACCTTTCCACGCAAACCGACCCTACGACTTTGAATTATTCCAAGTTCCTTCAGAAAACTTGTGAAGCAAATGTCTTAATCAACAACATCCTCGAAACTGTCCTCACCCTTCTCGTACACCGTGACATTGCAAACATTATCCGGGAAATCAAAAATGCCCAGCTAGAGGAAGAATACAGAAAAGACGTCACTATTTTTCAACGTCATTTTTCAGAAACAGAATCTCAAGGAACTTGAGGAACTGCTCCACCACCAGAAACAACTCCACCACCACCTCTTCTGGAAACGACCGCATTATCTACCCCGTCGCGCATGGATGAGTATCTCACGGTCCCCAGTTCACCAGTTCTGGGCCTCAGCACCCGTTCGGATATTATAGACCTCACCAGGGAATCCCCTACTCCTCCCCCTGGGCCGACATCTTCCACCACTACTAGAGTCCTTATGGTTCCTCCAGTAACGACTGTTCATCAACTCATCGCAAAGATTAAGTTTCCTTACTAGATGAGGAAACACCGCTATTACAATTGCGGACTCTACGGTCATTTCAAGACTCATTGCCCTTTATACCAGTGCCAGCGTTGCGAAACGTATGCCCCAAAGCATTATTCCAAAGACTGCCCCTACCAGAATTCAGCCATCGCCCGGCTAGCCCGTTCGATAACTGAAGATGGAAGCTACGACGAAGATATGCACGATGTCTATCCTGATTATGATGACGAAGCCTGGAACAACATTACGGGAGAACCCGTCGGCAGAGCCTTATAAAGAAAAATATTGACAAACAGATTTTTCTTTCAACGTTCACTCTTACCACCATGGCCGACAGCTCCTTTATTCTCATGTACATCCTCTGCGCCATCCTTCTTCTTGGATGGAGCGCCCTCGCCCTCTACGTCGCTCGTCGTATTCGACCACGAGAAGATTGTGTCGAAGATATTGAACTCGCCGTCCGCGGAAGACCCGCATCACATACCATTCCCTCATCATCTGTAACACCATCACCTATTACTCCACTACCACCCACCATTTTACCATCACGGCAGCCATCGCAGCCACCTCCCGCATATTTATCCAAACGTCGCCGTTCACGTCCCCGATCGTTCAGTGAACGAAATTTATTTATCAACCGACCCCTTCGACGATCGTCAAAATGAATCCCATTACAACCACTACAACCACCACCGTCCATCCCTTTGCCCGACATTCCGCTGGAAAGGACTAGAAGACGAGAGGAGATTGTTTGAAATGTGGGAAGTTTCAACCTTGAAACAGGGGTAGTGTTACAAATTTTCTATTCTTGCTATCTCGACTGCTATCTATCGGGCTCACCGTACTTATTCATTCTGATTCATCTTGACTCGTATATACAGCCTTGCGACTCATATTTACTCGTCTCGACTCATACTTACATTCTCTGACTCGCAGAGCTATGTAGCTGACTGTTTCGTTTCAAGGATTGCATAGCCACAGTCTATAGTATAAAAGCAGTAGTATATTCGGTCAAGGCCCCCCAGCTTGACCTAGGCAATTCAACGCTTATACTTGAATCTTGCTCGACTTAGTAACAACTAACGTCATCACTCGATCTCGAACACGGAAAGCCTCCGCTGTTCATTTGATTAGATAACGCACGAAAGCCTCGCGTGTTGATCCCTAGATTGATTAGACTTAGATCCGAGTTATAGGCTATCGCCCTTAACACCAGCTGCTGCCAGGACAGGACGCTGACAGGCTCAATTCCTGATACTGCTTTATGTGAGATCCCAGATGCACACACACACACCATGACACTTGCACCAACACCAACATCACATATCCCCTTTGTAAACCCCCACCATTTAAGCTGTGCATTCCACCACCACTTCTCTGGCCTCTCAGCAGATGGCATCTGTCCTCATTCTTTGATTACCATGTCCCATATCACCTGCCTTGATGTCTTCCAAACAAAGCAGATTCAGCTCCATGCACATGTTTTCAGCTATGCAAAAAGGACCTCCACACCATCCATGCCCTCCAATCCACTCTCAACACCCTCTGTTCCATGCACTCTGCTCTCATGCTGTTTCTTGCTGCAACCTTGTTGGTATTGCTGCAGATGTCAAAGGGGTTGTCACACATCCAAACTGTTGCTCATGCATTCAGCCTTTTCAGCATGACTATCACCTCAACTTCTATTCTATTTCTGACTACACCCTTGTTATTGGTGACAATGCTCCTTTTTGCCCTAAGAAAAAGCCTCAATAGACATAGTATGATATGGAGAGTGCAGAAAAACATCCAATACTGTATGTGCTCAACTCAGTGTTTTACAGTCCCCCACATATTCCGGTCGGACTCCCTG
>QFEU01003964.1:0-20836 GCA_003316345.1 Tricholoma terreum
AGGAGTATGAGAAGCAGAAATACATCGGGAAAGGTTGAGCAATCTGTGATACCTCAATGAGGGCTGATGACCTTGTTGGTCATTCCACTGAATGACACAGTGTTTGCCGCGGCGCAGACTGTAGTATGATATTTGCTACAACACTTGCAGTGACAACGTTCAACAGACCATCTAAATAGAAATAGATAAAAAACCCTCTGGAAGATTGTTACGGACCAAGCGGAATGATGAAGCCAAATTTGAAACAGGCGGCGCATACAAAGTGTTTTATCGGTGCACCAAAGCCGACGTCGCTAGCCCAGATAGATCATAAACTGAGGTGCTTTCGATATCGAAATATCGTTGAATGTCACTAGCATGTCACTGAACACACTGTAAAAGAACGTTCGTCATTGGAAATGTATCGAGCCTCGTCATACACTCCCGCAGCAAGCGCATAATGAGCCATGGCAACATCTTCAAGGTTCCATCTAATGCATCTCGCGATAAGGGATCTACCTATTGAACAATATGACATCAGGCCTGGAGGTCTCAGAACTGGTGCCAGGAAGAAATGATATCAAGGATGCAGCATCC
Organism: Tricholoma terreum; assembly: GCA_003316345.1. Lineage (NCBI taxonomy): Eukaryota > Fungi > Basidiomycota > Agaricomycetes > Agaricales > Tricholomataceae > Tricholoma > Tricholoma terreum. Next base: position 577 of record QFEU01003964.1, read on the forward strand.
ACTCGATTCAACTCTGAGCCTGATTAATCTGTGTTTCTGCTTCCCCCAGATCAATATTCACTGGGCGATTTAAAGCTATTGTCAGTTCGTCGTTCAGCAGATCGTCCAGCGCGTGTCCATCTCGAGAGTAAAACCAATGATTATCGGCATGGGAGTAATCATAACGTTTCGGTCCGCTGTTGAACGTCAGTCGAGGAGAAATGTGAAGATAATCAAATCCGACCTGAACGGTGACGAGAGCCAGATCTGTTTATTCGGTGGTTGCTTGTTGATTACATATGTGCCCTTTTCACCTAGAGCGAGAGTGAGAACACCACTCTGTGAATAGGGAGAAACTGTTTCAATCGAGAATGAGAACTGGCAGATCTATAGTGTACGCACGTGGTATTCTAGCTCGTAGCTAGGGTTTCCCAGATCGTCCAACAACGATTCCAATGACTCAAGGAGGGTGTCCATGGTCGCGTCAGACAGGGCATGATATCGTTCCATGGTCAAATCGCTACGATTGCAGGTCATTAAGGAGCAAACCACCTTTCTCGTAAACCTCCAACCTGACACTAATATGGGGCGGGGGCGTGCTCATCATCCGACGTTGTTGTTGTATGGCAGGAGGTCGATAGTTGATTACAGAGAAGTGCTTTCTTCTGCATGCCCTGGAAATAATTCTTTCGTTGGGTAGTATAGAACGTCGTATTAGAAGACGGAAATCCTGAGCGAGCATATTGAACCTGAAGTGAGAAACGTGACGTCGTGACTCGGACGCGATAGTCAGCAAGTGAGGCTATACCACCTCCTTCAATCCCCTTCTTCTGATACAAATCACAATGGCTGAAATGGATATGTTCGCAGCGATGGGCATCTCTGGGTTCGGGAAGGCAAGCAAAAAGAGGGAGCTGGACCCTGCACGGTTTGACAAAAACAAACGAAGTTCTGGTACAGAGGTGTGTTTTGCTCCAAATATTTCAACCAAGATTCTGATCATGGAGGACAGCCATCAGATGCCCGTTCCAATACTCCAGCGGATACCAATCCTGTCTTAGATGGCGCAGGTCATGCTGGACCTTCTAGTGTCTTAAAACCAGTGGGCAGTCCATCACTGCCCCCTGCAGAAACAAAGCGTGGGGAGGGTGAGGGGCTTGGGTTCGATCCCTCTGATGGGGACTATGATGATGTGGATCAACCGCAGTTCCCCATTACTCATGAAATAGTCCTCAAGGATCATACCAAAGTGGTGTCAGCGCTTACCCTGGACCCTTCTGGTGCCCGTATCTTGTCTGGGTCACACGATTACGACTGTAAGTTATGGGATTTCGGTGGCATGGATATGAGATGTAAGCCTTTCTTGAGTTGGGAGCCAGCCGGAACCTACCATGTTCGTGTTTCTTGATCTCTCTGAGGAATTGTCTAACTGTATTAACAGATACACGACTTGAAGTACTCGAACGACGGCCAGAAGTTTCTTGTAATCTCTGGTACGACGCAGGCAAAGCTCTTTGACCGGGATGGCGAAGAACAGTACGTTATCTCTACTTGTGACAGGGAATGTGTTACCAACCTGATTTAGGGCTACATATATCAAGGGCGATCCTTATATACGTGATATGAAGCATACATCGTACGTCGTTCGTCCGTGGTCTAGCTAATACATGTTGAAAGGCAGCACTAGTGGTCATGTAGGGGAGCTTACCTCGTGCACCTGGCACCCTCGAGACCCCAAGTTCTTCATGACTTCTTCAGCGGATTCCACCATCCGGTACGTGTCTCCTATATATGTCCAATTCTCACTCCTTGACTTTTTTTTATAGAATATGGGATGTCGAGAACAAACGAAAGCAAAAGACAGTCATTGTTGTCAAATCTAAAGAGCGAGGGGCAAGGACCAAGGTTACCGCATGTGGTTATAGTATGGATGGAAAACTAATTGGCGGAGGTATGTACAATACCACTTCCAATGGTACATACTTTCTGAAGGACTTGGCCAGCGTGCTCGGATGGAGCTTTACACATGTGGCAGGCAAGTTCGAATTTCGTTCGGCCGAGTATGACGATCGAGGGTGCGCACGGGAAAGGAACCGAAACTGGATCCATGGTGTTCTCTGTTGATGGGCGTACGATGTTGACGAGAGGTGGTGACGACACCGTGAAACGTACGTTATTTCTATCAGAAAGGAAGGTCCCATTTAATTTCAAGCAGTCTGGGACCTTCGTTCGTTCAAAAAGCCATTAGCCACGCAATCCGACATTTCGACACTGTATCCCAATACAAACGCGATGTTTAGCCCCGATGAAAAGTACATAATCACAGGCTCGGGAGCTACTTCGAAGGGCGGCAAGGGCAAGTTGCTGTTCTTGGAGAAAAATAGCCTAGATATCGTCAAGGCACTCGAGGTGGATTCCACGCCTGTCAAAGTGCTTTGGCATTCGAAGATCAATCAGGTAAGACTATCCTGTGATAGTCGACGTCCAACGACTGATTTATTTAGATCGTGATAGGTTTATCAAATGGACAGATATGTGTATTGTACTCGCCGACGACATCGCTGAATGGAGCGAAACTGCTACTGAACAAAGGACCACCGAGAAAGGTTACCATCGAGGACATGTCGGATGCCTTGGCCGCACCAGCTATCCTTACCCCCCACGCACTGCCCATGTTTCGTGATCTTGATCCTGGAAGAGGTACGAAACGCAAGGCTGATAAAGAGAGGCAAGATCCCCGAAAAAGCAGGAGGCCGGAGCTGCCTGTTACTGGACCAGGAAAGGGTGGCCGGGTTGGTGCAAGTGCCACTCAGCATGTCGTGCAGAACCTTGTACGGGATACAACACGAGACCAAGATGTACGTGGTTCTGCAGTTGCTTTGTGCCGTTTGTTTTCTCGGAACGCAAAGGGGATGTGTCTGCCCCGCAGTCGTGCACGTCACTGTTTGCCCTTCCCTTTTGCTGTGTTACAACCCCGAGCGTGATTTATTGCGTGATGGGGGCTGACACGATTGATTGACCAAGTAATTTACGATTGGACATGTACTGATTTGTGTTGTTACCTCTTTCTAGCCACGAGAAGCGTTGCTCAAGTACGCGGAGATGGGGACGAATGACCCTCAGTGGACGACAGGTGAGTCGAGGATTCAATTATTTGAATTTTGTTCTTGGGGCAATCACGTGCCTGTATTGAAAATTTAGTCTATTTATGAGTGTTTGCATGATCGCTAACTGTTACGGTTCTTTCCGAAACCTTGTTTAGCCTGGAAAACGAACCAACCCACGCCAGTGTTTGCATCGGTCCCGCCTGAGGAAGAGGAGAACGAAGATTAGATTGTAGTGGGAGATACATGCCGCACGGAGGAGGCAAGAAGGGACGGGCAGAGAGAGGAGAAAGCGGTTGAAAGAGGGTGGCCCCTGCGCGGGAGATCTGAACCTTAAATTTTGAGGGCTATAAAGACCTAACCATCTTCCGATCCCCCTAACTCCCCAAAACTCCCCTTGTCCCCAGTGCATACTGTCACGCCGTGACTGTCACGCGCCAAATATGAGCCATTCGGATGACATGAACAACTTTTCCAATGGAGCCACGACCCCTGAGCTCGTCGTCAACGGCAATGACAAGCTTCTTCTCAACGGTCAACACGTCAATGGCCAACACATCATTTCTCAATTCAATCATTCTCCTGCAGCCGACTCACCAGACACCCCCGTCTCTAACATCGCCGCACCAGATGTAAAGATCCAGGGCGACTACCAAGAGCAAGAGAGCGACGTCCGCCACGAACCCATTCCAGTAAAGTTCATCGATGTTGTTGACAGGTCTGATACCACCTCCACAATTCCCCAGCCAGGTACTCCAGCTGATCCATGTATGTTCCACATTTCTATTTCGTCCCTAATTTCGTCTCATCCGACTTACCAGCCACCATCCCGGTTCACGCCCCAACTGGTACTCCACCCCCACCACCTGGTGAACTCCTTGAAGATGTAAAGTTAGCTGAGAGCGGTTCACCGTCCGAAGATGTCGTAATGGCTGATGTCGAGACTGACACACCTGCCACAACACCTGGTCTTCAACCGGACTCATCGATGGCGACGATTACGAATGGCGTATTAACGTCATGTTCTTCCCCTAACGAACGATCATCACCCGATGACGATCATAAACCCCCTCCTGCGAAGCGTGCTAGGATGCACTCCGACGCTGATATGGCTTCTTTGGCGCATGTGAGCCTTGTTTCTTTTTTGTGCGCCAATGCCGGCGTGCTAATCTTCTATCGCGCGGAAAGTCCACCAGCCCCCCACCTCCGTCGTCTGTGGTCTCAGGCTCAAATACGCCCGTTCCTCCCCCATCCGCCGACTCGTCAACCGTCAGTCTCGCGCAGTATCGCTTTTGTTTGGGCACAGTGCGTCAGCTGAAGAAACAAAAAGATGCAGCTCCATTCCTTCGACCGGTTGATCCCATTGCACTCAACATCCCTCATTATCCATCCATCATCAAGACACCGATGGACCTTTCCACTATCGAGCGCAAAGTAACGTCTTCAAATCCCACGAAACCAGATCCGAACCCTCAAAACCCACGTTATCACAGCGCCGACGAGTTCATCAGTGATGTCAGGCTGATCTTCCAGAACTGTCTCACCTTCAACGGGCCAGACCATGCCATTTCTGCGATGGGAAAACGGGTGGAGCTGATATTTGATAAAGCGATCAAACAAATGCCAGCCGCAGAGGTAGGAGCTCTACCAATTTGTCTCGATCTATTTTATATCGGTTCGTCAGCCCAAAGCTCCAATTGTGAAGAAGGCTGCCACCCCTCCTCCTCCTCAGCCAGTTGTGCCACCTAAAAAGACTAATTCGGTAGCTGCACGGCGCCCCTCTACTTCTGTGCCTGTCATTCGTCGGTCAGATACAGAGACGATTGGACGGCCAAAACGCGAAATCCATCCACCCCCGCCGAAGGATCTGCTTTATGTCGATGCGCCCAAGAAGCATCGCAAAACGAAGAGGGTTAAGGATGATGGAACTGCAGAACAACTTAGATTCTGTAGCAAGCTCTTGTCCGATCTCCATCGCAAGCAGCTTTATGGCATTGCTCATCCGTTCTATGAACCCGTAGGCAAGTCTCGTTTTATCCATATACAACTTTCATGACGTCTGATGGTTTCTTAAGACTGGGTTGCTTTGGATCTTCCTACCTATCCGAGGATTGTGAAGAAGCCGATGGATATGTCAAGCTTGAAGAGGAAGCTCGATGAACAGCAATATCCAACTGCTCAGAAGTTCTTTGATGATTTTAAACTTATGATTCGAAACTGTTTTCTGTTCAACCCTGCTGGAACGCCCGTCAATCAGGCTGGGATCGAGCTGCAGCGGTACTTCGACGAGAAATGGAAACAACTTCCTCCACTTCGCGAAGTGGCGAGCGACGACGATGAAGAGGAAGAAGATGATGACAGCGAAGAAGAGCGTCAGCGTGAGCCACATAACTTCTATGCATATTCCCATCTTGACTTTCCACTGACAGCGTACGCAGGTACCATCGCGATGATGGAAAGTCAGATCGAAACGATGCGAGGAAACATTGCTGCTCTGAAAAACACCAAAGTTCCAAAGGAGAAGAAGAAAAAAGAGAAGCGCGACCGGGCACCTGTCGCTTCTTCCTCCAAAGCGACGGGCAAGTCGAGCAAACCCGTTTCGAAGAAAAAGAACAAGAAGCTCATATCTGATAATGACGTGTTGACGTTTGAGCAGAAGAAGGATCTCAGCGAGTCTATTGGAAAGCTCGATGGGCCGAAACTAGAGAGGGTCATCAACATCATCCACGAGGGTGTACCTGAGATTCGAGACGTAAGTTTGATTTTCCGCGTATATCAATTAATTCACAACTGACCCCCCACTGAACAACCAGAGCACAGAGGAAATAGAGCTGGAAATCGACACCCTTCCAGCATCAGTTTTGACAAAGTTGTATAATTTTGTGATTCGCCCCATGCGCGCACCAGCAACGAAGCGAAATCGGACTGGAAAGGGCACGGGGACTGGCGGTTTGAAGCGAAAAAGCATGGATGAAGACGTGGAGGCGGAGAAGATAAGAATGCTGGAGGAACGCATCGCTCTCTTTTCGAATCCTAATGCCCGGCCAGCACCGCATGTAGCAGACGACAGCGACCGTTCGTCGGATTCTAGTGATTCAGACAGTTCTGGTAGCGACTCGGAGTGATTGTCTTTACGCATACACCGACTCCTTGCGTCGATCCCAGCTCGGTTTCCACATCAGCCGGTTTTCCACTTTGTTATCAATAGCGAACGCATATACTTTATTACCACAATCTGAACACGTACAAGCAATCCCACTGTAGCTTCTTAGTTTTTAGTTTTCCTTGATATATTAATTGAAGACCGTTTCTGATTGCACTTGCAAGCATGTCAAAGGTACACTACAGATATTTATCGCTTCCTTGGCCCAGACTTCTGAAATTGCTGCCACGATGATCGAACTGGTTGCGGATTTGAGGAAGGCAGTGATGGTGGAGCAACCTCAGGTGCTAGTGGTAATAACAAACTAGAGACACTGGTCCACCCTCCTTTGGCCGGTTTCGGATCATTAGTAGAGACTTCCTGAGGGAGGGGCGGAGCAGTGGCGGGTGGTGGTGGCGGAGGGATCGATGGTGTTGAAGGCAGAGGGAGTGTATGTGAGCTCCCGGTATCCAGAGATGTCCAGCCAGCCGTCCGGAAGGCGGGAGCATTCGAGGTGTTGCTGTTATTGGTCGGCGCTGCGGGTATTAGATCCTCGGGTGGGGTGGCAAGTGGGAGTGGCAGAGGCGGAGGAGCTTGGGCAAGAGAGGCCCAGCCTGATGTATTGACCGCAGGCTGAGATTCCAATGCTTCAGTGGCCGATGAGACATCCATAGCGACGCTGGTACTTGTCGCTGCATCCAGACTAAAGGTCGGTTTCGGCATCCGGATGCCATTGGCAGCAGCAATTTTGCGTAGCTCCTTCTCTTCACGTTTTCTTTCCTTCTCTTTCCTCCTATCGATATCCTCTTTGGGCTTCAGACGCACATTTGCTTGCATGTCTTTGAAGCGTGCTTTGTGATGATGAGCATATGAGTTGGTGTGTTCGTCATACTGGGAAACCGTTTTGAATTGCTTGTCACATAGAATGCAGTAGAAGGCTCGCAGTGTCGTCGAAAGCTCGCTTTCGAGGGCCGATTTTCGAGCCACAAGATCCTGTCAACTATATTAGCCGGAGAGAGCGACCGGAGTCAACTAGATGAACCTCTCGTGCTCGGCGTTGGTTCTCATTCTCTTTCCGCTGACGCTCGGAGTCCATTCCGCGTCGCTGAGCAACTGTTGTTTCAATCATCCTCACATCCTGGCTTGTCTTCCCGAGACCAGTTAAATCTCGCTTGATTTGAAAGGGGATTGGATCAGTACGCCCTGCTATCAGTGAGAACCCGTATATCACCTATATAAGTAGACTGACCATCCCCGGAGATACCAAGAGGCTGTCCTTCACTCCAACCAAGCTTTGCAAGCATAGCAAAGCCTTTATTTGTTGGTTTAATTTTCGTCTCGACAGTGATAACTTCACGAGCAGCACCGCGAACATACTCGTCGTATTTGGAGAGACCGGAATCTACGTCCATTGCATTCGAGGGCGGTGGAGAGGGCGTTCGAGATACAGTAGAAACGTCGTCATCGCCATGGTCAACCCCGTCGGGTTCTGATTCTTCCTCTTGCCTTGGACGCTAGTGGGATGAGAGAGGGGAGAGGCAGTACGGGGTGCATTAGCGACGCAAGAAGTTTAGCAAGAGTACCTTCAAGCCAGGTTCGTCAGCTCGAGACAAGGGAATGGAATTCCATCTAGCAATTGAGCTCGCGGACATGATCGACGGCCAAGTTGAACGTCGATGAGCCGGAGTCTGAGTCGGACTTTAGATCTGCCATCCAAGGCACGTGACCGCGCCTGCGGTTTCGCGAGTACAACTTCATCGAAGCTTCATCTTGTGCTCCTGTATCTTCTTGCTTTTATGAGCTCGGACGGTTACTTTGACAGTGACGACTTGGACTCCGCTGCATTTCAACAATTGGATGCTATCGAAGCCGCACTGTTGTCCCCTGGAAAGCAACTGGTTCACCATAACCCTCTTCTCACAAAAGAAAGGTCCTTCTATGACCTGACCTTTGATATCGACGATGAAGAACTTCAGAGATTGGACGAATTTATTGAAGACACGTATCAGGGCAGAGCACAACCCGTAGCCGGTCCGAGCAGAAGCACCGCAACAGTAGCACATCAGACCACCCTGTTTGGCGACATTCTTCCTTCAGAATTGACTTCAGCAAAGCCAAGGTCTCAGATTCAAAGAACGAAATCGACACTTCGGAATCCTTTCGGACGGCAAGCCCCGAAAATCAAACAATGGGACCAAACGGCATTTGCGAAAACTGGCCCACAGCGAAGAAAGTCGAAGGGAAAAGGAAAGGCGAAATTAGACGACGAAGGCGAGGATGAGGAGGAATTGGTTGAGTTTGAACAGTTTCCGGCCCCATTTGTGTCGAGTGCGTATCAATTTCTATCTCAGGAATTATCCTGAACTGCTTTCTGAGTTAGTCGGGTAAGCAGCATCGGATTGCTGACGAGTTATTTATAATTGCTCACGGAATCTTGCAATTTCAACCCCTCCAGTCCAGTATGTATCTTTGGTTGTATCCCTCGAGCCGCCATTTACGATGTGTCAAGCCCCCTCCCATGAAGCTATCGCCTGATTTGCTGGAGGCAAAGCACTGGATATATCCATTGAACCGCCCAAAGCGTGACTATCAGTACAACATCGTGAGACATTGTCTCTTTGATAACACAATTGTTGCCCTACCAACTGGTCTGGGTAAAACATTCATTGCTGGAGTGGTTATGCTTAATTGCCAGTTCCCTCAGTTTCTCTACTTTCTTCTCGATTGACACGTCAAACAGATTACCGTTGGTTCCCAGAGGGCAAAGTGGTCTTTGTTGCACCTACGAAGCCCTTGGTGGCACAACAAATTGATGCATGTCATCAGACTTGTGGAATCCCAGGTAGGGATGCTGCAGAACTGACGGGTCAGATCCCAAGAGCAATGCGAGGGAGAGCTGTCAGTTTCATTAGCAAACATCTTCAAACGGTCTTCCTTACGTTTGGATATAGTGGAAAGAAAAACGTGTGTTCTACATGACCCCGCAAACGCTCATCAACGATCTTATGACTGAAAACTGCGATGCGCGTGATATTATTCTCATGGTAATAGGTTCGTTCATATAACAGCGGACGTTTTTCAGGTATCGAGGATGATTATCCCCATATAGACGAAGCTCATAGAGCTACTGGAGGGTATGCGTATAACCAAGTCATTCGTTTCCTAATGGCAAAGAATCCCTATTTTCGCGTATTGGCTCTGACCGCAACCCCGGGAAACAATACGGAAGCCGTACAAGCGCTCATCGACGGACTCCACATTAGTCGGATCGACATTCGAGATGAGAACAGCTTGGATTTGAAGCCTTTCATTCACCATAAGGTGAGCTCTGTCACCTTTGCTATGCATCTTGAGAAAGGCCGAGAGCTGACGCCTGCATGTTTTCGACGTGGCAAGACAATCAAACAACACGTCGTTAAAATGACTGAGGACGTGGACAGAGTGAAAAATCTCCTTGCCAAACTTATGGATGTACGTAAATCATCCATCCTTTTTTTTATCAGGCCCTCATCTCTTGACCAGACGGACATTAAACAGTTGAAACAACGAGGGGTTCTATGGGGTTCACCCGATCCGATGAAAATGCACCCATATGCGGCACAGGCTCGTATGGGGGCCCTTAACAAAGACCAGAAGTGGGCGTATGGACCTTTAGCAAGGTTATCATCTCTGGCACGGGCGATGGGTTATCTAGTCAGCCAATTACTTGCCATCTATCCGGTCATCGGTTGTTGACTCCACGAATAGGTGGAAGGCACTATGGGCATGTGCTACACATACATGCAAGAACTTTCACGCGAAAAGGGCGATGAGGAAAATGCTGGTCCGGGGAAAGCAGCGGCAGCTTCCAGATCAAAGAAATTGCGCAGCGATCCTTTGTTCCAGGCCACGATGCGAGAGCTTGAGAGTCAGCGTTCTCGGGAATTTTCTGTCCATCCTAAAATGGATCTTTTAAAAACTTTGGTTGTCCAGCATTTTGCAGAGAAACTTCCAGACGAGAATATCGACGAGCATACCAATGGAGCGACGAGGGCAATGGTATTCGTCACCTTCAGGGAAGCCGTCGATGAGATAGTTGAGGCCTTAAACTTCGAGAGGCCGCTAATTCGTGCTAGTCGGTTTATTGGTCAAGGAACGGATAAACAAGGCAAAAGAGGCCTTGCACAAAAAGAACAACTCGAGGTATTATGAGCGATCTGAATCATCTTTGCTTTTCGCTGAAATCTTTACTCGTAGATCATAAAGAAATTCAAAGCCGGAGAGTTTAATGTACTGGTTGCAACCTCTATTGGAGAGGAAGGGTTGGATATTGGCGAGGTTGATTTGATTGTGTGCTATGACGCTCAAAAGACCCCCATTAGAATGGTACGCCGTGCCTTTTGCTTTCGAGTCTGCATTGATTCATGGCAGTCTGTAGCTCCAACGCGTGGGTCGAACGGGACGGAAACGAGCAGGCTTTGTCCATGTCCTGCTCGCAGAAGACCGTGAGGATCTCAACTTCGATAAAGCGAAGGACACGCACAAAGCAGTACAGAAAACGATCTTATCTGGCGATCAACTTGAACTTTACGCCGATGTAGAGCGATTACTTCCAGAGCACATCAAACCTGAATGTCTAGAAAAACGGATGGAAATTCAAGAGTATATCCGAGACGAAGGCAAACGATCTCGGACGGAGGGTGATCGCTCTCCGACAAAGACCACCAAGCGCAAGAGAAACGACGATGTTTCAAGGAATATTCCAACTGGCGCGAGTACCGGATTTGTCAGTGTTGCGGAACTCATCGTGAAGGCAGCCAAGAAACGCAAGAAGGTTCCTGTCCCAAAGGATCTCGACCTCGCTGGTCAAGACGACGATACGGACCTGGAACTTGAATCGGGGCTTGTGATGGCGCTTCCCCGGCGCACTAAATCGGACGCTGCGTCAAAACATCCCGGGAGCCGGTCGAGACTGCGCAAAACAAGGACGATGGACGGACCGAAAACTAAGAACAAAAGGAACGGAGGAAAGGTTATCGAACTAGGGTCCAGTCAGCTTTCAAGGAAAGGCGCTGACGACGAAGACGACCTGGATATTGAGCGTGGTGTTGGCCAGCCCGCGACCCACACAGAGCCCGAGGAGCCTGCAGGTCCAGAAAAATCGATCCAGAGTGATACTTCGTCTATCGTGGATATGTTAGATCCCCATGTTGAAGACACCTCCACACCAAGTATCAATATCCCACTGTGTAGCTTCCAGTGCTAGACTAATGTCTTTGTAGATCACGATCGAAGTATGGCATGGCTTATCGACGACGACGACGATCCCGATATCGAGATCTTTGACTCCTCTCCCATCGTCAGCAGAAGACAACAACCTATCGGATCAGCCAAGGATGATTCCATTGAAGTTGTTGAGCCTCCTGTCTCTCCGTCAAGGTATAGGAATTTTCTGTCACAGTCTCAGCTTAGCAACTTGATCAGGCCTATGACCAGTCCCAAATTTATTGCATCTTGCATGCAACCGAAGGAACATTTCAGCCACTTCTCAGCCGAGAGTGGGAAATCTGAAGATGTCGAGGTCATCTCGAATTCCAGTCCATCGTGCAATAACGTAACCGGTTATCTGGTCTATGATTCTTCTCCCCATTCAGTATACCCGAGAATGAAAGATCAGAGCAAAACTCCTGCATCGCCAGGCACACCGCCGTGGAGGCAGTTTGACTCAGAACCAGACATGCCCAACCTTTCCTTCTCCGTGCGGCCTGTCACCAAACAAAGGAAAACCCGTCCTGCAGAAGAAGAGGCAACCAGTTCCCCAACCCCGGATATGCCACCACCTTCCCAACGCCGGTTATGTCGGCGCCACGAATCATCTCCCGTTCAGAGGAAGCAACACGAGAGGGCCCGCAACATCAACTCCCGGTACAACTCGCTGTTCGATATCGCAGCCCTCCATTCTGGTGATGAAACCAGTGAGGGGTTATCCGATCCCGAAAACGATATCGAGGACGAGGACGACCGGATGTTTTTACAACAAATGCCCGAGACTCAGCTTTCACCGTCATATGATCAAACCCTCGCATACCGCCAAAGTCTATTTACACAGCCCCCTGCTGGAACAAAGGCTCCAACTTTTGTCAATCGTCCCACCAGACATGGTTTTGGAAATGGAAACATAAACTCAAGGCGACGACCTTTTGTTCCTAGTTCGCCATCAAACGGCGAACCTGACGAGTACGCTTTTGGAAGCTTTGTTGTTGATGATGAGGCGGAAATCTCGTACCTCTCCAGCGAATGACGTGTCATACCTTCCTATACCGCATAGTCACCTCTGTATCTGTATACTTATCATAACATAACATCGTACTATAGCCACCACCATCTGTTTTCCAATCATTCTGAACGCAATACCAGCAGGTTCAGTTATTTGGCTTCGCTGGGAGTCGCCTGACATGTACATCTCGGTATACATCATTCTGTTGAGAGGTTTCGGGTCTAACAAAACCTCTTTTTTTCTTCTCTTCGGCAAGCTCCCTGATGAGAGCTAGAAAGTCATCCACGGCAGACTCGGTCGTCTGGATATGGATGACCAGTCGCGAGCCTCCTAGGAATAGTGGATCAGGCAGCGCACTGGCTCTATCAGCAATCTCGCTGTAGTCGAGTCCAATAGGAGCAGGATCATAGAATACCTGTGTTCTCCAATGAGTAACATAATTTGCCCAGGCCCAGCGAAAAGGCTCACCATGCAAGTCTCTGCCCTGCTCATGATTACCGCACCGATATCTTCAAGTCCAGCCTCCAGTTTCTTGGCGAGCGCGTGGACCCTCTGCAACTGAGGGAAGTTGTGTGTCAAGGCATAGGCAGCACAACCGGCAAGAACGCCTGTTTGACGCATTCCCGCGCCAAAGAGCTTTCTGAACCAACGGGCTTTTGTGATAAAATCTTTGGGGCCCACTAAACATGAACCGACTGGAGAACCTGTATAGCAGGAATTAGTACGAGAAACGGACATGTGTACTTATTACGCGATTGACCTAGGCCTTTACTGAAGCACAAGCTGACGGAATCGAAAGGATCGCATAACTCCCTGATTGATGTCTCTGTTTCTGCGGCAACATGCCATATTCGAGCCCCATCTAGATGCATCTTGATGCCGCGGGAATGTGCAAATTCGGAGATAGCTATAATCTCGTCCTGGGGAAATATGGTCCCGTTGAGGGTATTTTCCAAAACAATTATTTCAGTAGGGGCACTGATGCAAGGTTAAGTCCGCCAGAGCTGTTAACGATTGGAAATTTGGCTCAACAAATGAATGTCAGAGGAAATAATGACATTATCCTGAATGTCAGAAAGGTTGATGTGATGTTCTAAAAATGCTCGTCAGTTTGAAAAAGAAAATCAGAGCCAGAAGCTATAGTCATACTGTTGGAAGGGATGACCGCGGTCACGGCAGCTCCGGAATGGAATGCAGCGCCCCCAGCCTCATATCTAGCACGAATGTGTATTGAATCGTGGGAATTGCTCTCGAGTATGCTTTACATACTTGTAAATGTGAGAACGATGATCACACAGAATAGAGTACGGAGGCTGTCTAAGGTGCGTTCTCAGAGCAACCTGATTAGAACAAGTACCTGAAGGCATGAATAAACCAGCTTCTTTGCCAGTTAGTTGAGCAACATGCGCTTCCAGTGCCCTAACGGAGATATTAGGTCCGATGACCGATTTTCAGGCAAGAAACACTTACGCGGTGGAAGAATCAAAATACACATCGTCTCCGAGACTAGCGAGAGTAGCATAAGCGTACATCTCCGCTGTGGGGACTGCCTCGTACTTCAGACCAGGTTGGGAGCATTGAGGTGAAGAGTATTACCCGTTACTGTATCCGCTAAGTAGATTAAATTAGAAGGAGGATTTAAAGATGCTAGTGGTCTTACAGATGAAGGTGCGGGAAATTTCTTTGACCTTTGCATCGTTGTCGAGGATATGATCCCTGGACAAGACATCAACCTTGACTTGGTCTGCGATCCTGGCACTGGCTTGGGAAGGCATAATGGACTAGGAAGATGGGATGAGGAAGAGAACTGCAAGGATAAGGATGCTGAGATCGCGGGGGTGGAAGGGTCGCAGTCGAGTCAGCATCTTTACTTCTGAAGAAGGTACTTACTTACTTGGGAATCTGGGTCATATTCCCGCTATTTCGCATACGGATCAACCGCATTACGTAACATACAATCGTTACTCTGCAGCCTTCGACTACCCTTCATCTTGCGCTCAAACTATGGGCAACGTATGTTCTAAATTCGCCACTTTTTCGTCAGCTCACGAGAAAAAATCAGGGCGCTAAAGCAGCTCAAAAACGCGAGCGTAATGCGGACAAGACCGCAAAAGGGACGACGACGAGCCAAAACAAAGTCAACGAAGCAGCCAAGTCGATCATATGCGGGGTTTGCAAGCAGCCATTCGTGAGCTTTTTTTTGGTCCTTCAGGCCTCATGCATGAATCACTGATGCCGATGCTCTGCAGCTGATCACCACTCGCTCACCAGCGTAAGTTCTGAACGTTGTTCGCTGTCGGATTACTGGCCTATCGGAATTTCTTTACTAGACTCATCGAACATGCAGATAAAAGGCACAGCAAGACCATAGAAGAATGCTTCCCAGGCGTTCCCAAATAAGGAGTGGGCATGCATCATGCATTCTCTGTGTGTTGGTTTCTCTATCATGGAGTTGTTCGAATATTAGAATGATGCACGAGATTACAATGACCCAAATGAACTAGCAGAACCAGCCGCATTTGCTGCACCTTTACTCTGTAACTTTTCCCCCACTTTCTTTTGAACCTCGTTGAATTTCGCGACGCATCTGTCGATGCAAACACTCTCGCCTTTGTTGAGATCCGCCTCTGCGTATCGCTGGCTAATGCATTTGTTATGGCACGACCTATAATTTCAACTGTTGAGCGGGTGTAAGCTCAGTATGTTCGAGACTACTGACATAACCATTCGGCTGAAGAAGTCTGTGACGGTTTCCAACCTATGTAGGTAACATCAAATAACAGAAGTGATCACGACAAGTGGGACATACTCTGTGATGGCCATGTCTATTTTGTCAGGATTTACCCCACCAGCAGGGACATTTCCACCTCTTCCTAGAAATGACATGGTGGTATAAGAGGTTGAATTGTGAGGAACGTCCAGTCACGTTATTTATGGTGTCCGATCAAAAAAAATAAAAAAGGTTACAATCGAACTGCGAGGGCTCATAGATCGTCCCTTCGAGACGACTTTGAACGAGCAACAGAGCATGGGCGAACCTACGACAATCGCTGTTCATCGTTGCAGGTTCGTGGACTACAACCCTTCTGCGATAACTGCGCTCGCTTTTCCACCATTGCCTCTTCCGTCCGCGAAGGGAAAAAACGTACCAGTGGAGAATCGACCACCGAAATTTGGAACACTAGCTGTGGGGCATGCCAACGGAAATATTGATTTATGTGAATGGGCAGGTCACGAACGCGATTCTCAATGTACACAGGCCTGGGTCGTTAGGAAGGTGGGTCCATCCATTCACATCGGCAAATCGAGACTTATCACTAGGGCAGTAGACGCTATCTGGTCTTCATCCGTCCAAGGTCGATTCCATTGCCTTCGTGATGCGTCATCCAGATGAATTTCAACCAGACGATGTTCCGTCTTGCTCTGATTTACGGTTATTCAGCGCTGGAGGAGGCACTGAGCTTTTGGAGTGGGACATAGACACTGCATCCGTGAAAGTACGTATGACGGAACATAATGCAATACGTTCAAATATCTCATGGGAAGCAGAGGTCAATAAGCTCTCAAGGAGGTTCCATTTGGTGCATGGCTGTCAACCCTGCCTCCAGTTTACTTGCCCTTGGTTGCGAGGATGGCACAGTACGGCTTCTGTCGTTGGCTAATGACACTTTATCCCACTTTCGCCGGTTTGACCGAGTAAAATGCAGACTCTTGAGCATTGCATGGGGTCCTCCAACCCCACGACTGGGCACAGCATCGGTATCCGCACCCACGAACAACGACGGTTCGAGCGACGATGACGATGACGATAATTGGGTGGATACATGGCTAGTTACAGGTGGTTCAGATAGCAGCATTCGGAAGTGGGACGTGTCGACGGGCCGAGTTGTTGACAGGATGGGTACAGACAAAATACGGGGGGAACGTACTTTGGTGTGGACTGTGGGTGTTATTGGGTCAGTACCAGTGCATTTTACGTCGATCTTGGGAATTTATTCATAGGATGTCCAGTGATGGAACAATAGCCTCAGGAGATTCGTTGGGCATGGTGAAATTTTGGGACTCTCGTACGTGTACCCAGCTGCAAAGCTTCCGAGCGCACAACGCGGATGTCCTCTGTTTGGCTATCGGGCCGGTGAGTAGTCTACTTTCTCTACTAGCATGAAATTTAGTTGATCACGGGTAATCAGGAGGGTAAAACAGTTTTCACATCTGGTGTCGACCAAAAGACGTGTCAGTTTTCCGTGGTCAAAACTGCAGCATCGGGACAGAAAGTGGGTACACTCGTCGATTCCTCCGGCCGATGGATACAGGCATGTTCACGTAGAATGCATTCTCATGACGTTCGGGCGCTAGCAACTTGGCCTCCTTACACGGCTCTTCCTCCCGCTCATAAACGCCGTTTTCCTGTGGACATTGCACCAATACTAGCATCAGGAGGTTTAGATATGTCAGTAGTCTTGACGCCTGCCGCACTTCCTTCGGCCACTGTCGCGAAAGTGACAAATCCCTTGGCGACGAGCACTCATTGTACATTCGAAGACTCATACCATCGCAGGCTAGCCTATACTTCTGGGCCGTCATGTACATCAGCCATCGATCTTGCACGACAATCACGACTTGTGTCTTGCATGCGCGATTCGGGGTTGACTGTGTGGCGAATTCCTCCGAAGCAATCCCCTTTAGACAACGGAAATTCTGGCGAAGACAATTCGAACGTCGTTGAGTGGGAAAAAGTCTTGGAGATGGACTTCAAAGTAAAAACAAACCTAGTGGCCAGTACGATATCAGATGACGGACGTTGGCTTGTGTTGTCAGACTTGCACGAGACGAGGCTGTTCTCACTTTCAATGGATGTAAGGAACTCTAAAGATACTAACCAGTACTTGCTAATCACGCTACCAATACAGAAGAGTGGTCTTCTCCACCCAAAACGGATCCGGGATTTTTCCTCCATCTTAACCGCACAACTACCTAGATCAACCTCCTCGTCAACAGGCGGGCTGTCTTTTCGATTCACTCCGGACTCATCAAAGCTTGTAATGTCGACAGTGGCGACTGCATGTATCCTTGTGATCGACCTTAGTAGCGAGAAGCCCCATGTGCTCCGAAGATTTGATCATCATCGCCGGCCTCATTCAGTTGTCCAGGAGCGCGTCGTGAAAGGACGCAGGGGCGACATTGATGGCGATGTTGATATGACAGACCCAGCCGTTGATTCAACAGAGGAGGGCCCGTATCAGCCACCGACGTCTGCTATTGTGAACGTTCTACGAATGTCCATCAGTCCTGATGGGCAGTGGCTGGCGAGCTCAGACGACCGTTCACGAACGCATGTGTTCAATCTAGATTCCATACAAGTACGTCCCTGTTGACAAGTATGGCAGTCTGTCTGTCTAATGACATCATCCTCAGCATCATTGCATACTTCCTTCCTTTTCAAAACCGACTCAAGCGCTGTGTTTTGTTCCTGCTTATCCTAACATCTTGATGATGGCATTCCCCGATAACAGTCTTCAAATTTATGATGTTGAATCTCGCCAGTTCCCAGCATGGGGCAAAGAAATGTGTAGCAACCTTCCCAAACGACTCACGTACGCGCACGACCCTATCCTGGGCATGGCTTTCGATCCCGCGGAGCCATCAGCTGACGCACTCTCACGATATGTATTGTTATGGGGTTCGACTTGGATCTGCAAGTTACCATTGACTAGCTCCGCGGGAGTCGGGAATCATAAAAAACGGCGGAGGGAAAGTATGAAGCGTTTGGTGCAGGCCCCAGCTCCTGGCGTTGATGACCAATCAGGCGACTTCAAAATGATTACCCACTATCGTCCGATCCTCTTTGTCGACTATCTCACAGCAGCAGAATTAGTTGTTGTCGAGCGGCCATTGGTAGATGTACTTTCTACCTTGCCCCCTGCCTACTTCAAACACAAGTATGGTGCATCATAACTGCTTACTATCGTCACTTGTTGTGATTGCTTGATACATTGCTTGAATTATAATGGCTGGAGAAACAAAAACGGACTAAGCTACATCTATGAATTTCTTGTACATAGGACTCGTGATAGTGAATAGGTAACTCTATGACGTTCGTGATGGGAGATTATTGTGTATGGCGATACTTCTATCTTGTTTCTGGTCCTCCCTACCGATAGATCAATCTGAGAAAAGGATTAAGAAAATGCTGTAACTTACTTTGAGTTTACTAATGATAAATATAATGTCCAGAACATGCCGCAGCCAGACTGGAACGGTACCCGATACGGTAAGGGCACACAGCGGAAGTTGATGAGCTAAGTCAATGTCAGGCATAAAAGGATGACTGCGTGGTGATACAGCGTACTTGTGCAACAGGCCATACTTGCCAGTTTGTGACCAGAATGGGTTCGTACAAATCAGCAAATCTTTCTTTGATTTGATCAATACTGCGACGCTCCATAAACCCCATGGAACCCAGGAAAAGTCCAAGCTATCATGTTTGCGGTCAAATTAGCTGCATACTATGGTGCAGAACATCGTAACCTACGCCGATAGGTGCCCTGGAGAGCAATGAACCTCAATAGCCAAGAGACAGCTAAGATTTGAACACTCACATCACCAATTGATCACATGCGACTCTTTTAACTAACGCTTTCCAGCTCACTCTACTCCGGCCAGACCGTCGACTGACACGAGAATGCAAAGGAAACCGCTTCTCGAGAATGCTGTTCCATCGCCCCAATAAAGGACCTTACCACATTAAGGATAAGGATACAAGACGGAAAAAGGGATTGGGCATACTGATTGTAAAGCCGAAACAGAAAAAACGGAGGGTTCGTGCGTAGTCATAGCGGTGATAATCAACATGTTCTGTTCGACCCATCTGTGCAGAGGAAGTCGGAAAGTGAGCAGATTGGAATGGAAAATATGATGCTGCTTACTCTCTCCGTGAACTGTGCGACAATGTCGCCTAGAGAGTTCAGACATGCCCCTGTAATGGCGAGGGTGATGTTGGGATGTGATTCAAATGAATGCTGGTATACGCGAGCTATCGATAGAGCGGCCATTGTTGAGAACGTTTATAATTTATAATTTATAAGGAGAATCATGAACCATGACGCCTGGTGGTGCTGCACAACTTAATTTTAGCAGGTGACGAACGTCATTCAAGTCACGTGACCGACGCGACGCGTTCGTGTCAAAATACGCCAATACAAATGCTCGCCCACCTATAAAGTTCGCTGCTCGTCCACCACCGCTTCAATTCCTACTACCATCATCACGCTATATCCAACTCATACACATCCTATCTTTCACATCACTACCTACTCAAACTATCCATGCATTCTTTCTCACTCATCCTCTGCCTCATACTCCCCGCCCTTCATAACGCAGTTCTCGCCATTCCTCTTGATCCCCGAGATGACTATACAGGCGTAGGAGGTCATTCGTCGGGAGGCTCCGTCACCGATTCGGGCGGGCTCGTCAACGTGTTGTCCTGTAAGTAGCACTATATGCGCCTCGCCCTGGCATCGAACGTTGACATCGCATTGAAGTTAACGCAGGGGATGGCGGGTCAGCCAACTCAGGAAATGCCGGGAGCGCCGCAAGAGGGCGTGGGCGGGAAGGACATAGTAACTCATACAGCGGGGCTGGAGGTGACTCGAACGGCGGATCGGTGTCCGGTACGACAGGAGTGATCAACCTCTTCTCAGGTAACATCACTTGTGTGCCGCTTTGAAATTGGGCTAATGAGAGCACATAGGAAATGGAGGCGATGGAGGCGATGCTAGC
>QFEU01003975.1:0-22639 GCA_003316345.1 Tricholoma terreum
ACATTAGTACTCTACGTCACTCAAGATAAAATGGCGGCCGGTTGCATCAGGACTCCTAGGTTCTCGATGGAGATAGTGCGGCGTACGGTGTTAACATTCGAAAGCAAAGTTATATAAATCGCAGTAATTTGGAAAAGTACATCAATACCTTACTGGAACAAGCTGGAGGCGCAGTGACGAATCAGAAAACACGAACATACATTTAACACAATCGTCATACATTAGCAGTTTCACAACAACGGGGTACTTATACAGATTTCTACTGTGCAGAAGGAGTAGCCGCTGGGACAGTTGTTAATGGGTGGTTGTCGATCGAAATACCTGTCGCGCAATTTCGATCAGCCATTCAAAGAGGTTGGTAGGGAGCTTACTCTGTGTCGCATTAGCTGTCTTGTAAATTCCAATGAGTCGGTGGCTGAGCTCAAACATATCGTTCCTGTTACGAGATGGTCAAAGTCAACTGTGGTCAGGAACGATACATTCACGTACCGCAGTGATATAATGATGAATTGGGCGTTCTTAGTCCGATCCTTAATGTAGTTGGCGACGATCGAGACATTCCGGAAGTCTAGCGCTGCGTCGATCTCGTCCATGAAGTAAAGTGGCGTAGGCTAGACAAGGTTAACTGATGACTGATATGTGAGTACCGTATGAATACCTTGAACACGTGTAAGGCGAAGACTAGGGCCAAGGAACTCAACGTCTACATTTCAGGTACGGCCTGGTAAACCATGTCACAGAAGTTGATGCAGATCATACCTTTTCTCCACCAGATAGGTTTGATATGTTCTTCCAGCTCTTTTTAGGAGGCATGACACTGAAAATGATGCCCTCTGAGAATGGATCCATGCTGTCCACCAGTTCCAATTCGGCGTTGCCACCAAGTGTAATCATCTAGTCCGATGGCGATATGTCGATATTCGATCAAGGATACCCAACGAACCCAACTCACCTGATACATCTCCTTCAATTTGAGTGAGATGAGATTGAAACCTGCCATGAACTCATCCAGCCGCTGTTTTCTCAAGCCGTCGTACTTCTGTTTCTGTGCATCTCGTTGGTTTGTGATCTTCTCGAGGTCCTTGGCCCGATTCATGAACTCTTCCTCGCGCTTCCTGTACTCTTTCAATACGCTCAGATCTGGCTTCGCATTTTTCAGTTTCTCTGAACGTGACGGATTAGCTGCGTTGGGATGTTGGTTCGAGGCAACCCACCATCGAGATATTCTGCGTCAGCGACCAGCTCTCGCTTCTTGAATTTTGACAGTTCAGGAGCACTATACGTATGCAACTCGTTCGCTGGCAGCTTATCCTTGGGCTTTTTCTTGTTCGGGGGATCCTCGCCTGGTTCGGGTTTCACTTCGCCTTCGAGCAGAGGTTCGTCTTGCAGGACCTGGGGATCTGCGGCCGCATCTTCTTCCTCTTCATCGTCGTTATCGTCCTCATCATCGCTATTTAAGATACACGTTAGAATACATATGACCAGATGCAGGTGGGACATACTCGATCTCTTCCAACTGAAGTTGGTCGTGTTCTTTGCGCCAATGTTCTATCAAACCGTCATTGTTATCGCACTCTTTCTGCACATCCTGCAGTGATTGCTTGATCTCCATCTTCGGCCAAATCGCGTCAGCGAAATATCTGTATAGAGAGATTTACAGACCTCTTTTCGTCTGAAGGTTTCGATGTGTTGATCTTTCTCGTCCAATTCGGCCTTGAGGGTTTCCAGATCCTCCCTCGAGTTTTCTGCCGCCGCCTGTGCCTTTTCCACTTGGCCTCGCAGCTCTGTCACGAACCCTGTCAAATCCCTTAGTTGATTGTTCAGGGTTTCGAGCTCCGTTTCCACCTCTTCTAGTGTAGTCTTATTCGTGTTGATCGAGATATCGAGTTTGGCTGAATCCTTCTCCGCCTTCGCCTTTGCGACTTCTGCCTTGGTAATTTCGTCGTTGGCGAGATTGATGTGAAGCTTGATGCCGTCAACTTTAGATTTCTGGGTCAACAATCGGGCACCTCCGATATCCAGAATCTTCTGTTCAAGGTCCTTGATAGCTTTCGAGATCTTGCCGGACTTGTCCTGAAGGCCCTCCAATTCTGTTGTTGCGGCAGCGATCTCCTTCTCCAGAGCAGAAATACGGGAAATATCGCCTGCGTCAGGCTTGCTTTGAGATCTGGGAGATCTGTAAGCCAAAGTATGGTTCGCTATCAGATTTTACTTACTTCAGATCTTGCAGACGTTTCTCCGCGTCAGCTATCCTGCCCTTCCCGTTCTGGATATCGAGACTAAGCTTTTGATACGCAACGTCGATCTGAGGTCCTGAAGTTCTCAAGCGCTCTAGTTCTTCTTCGGCAGCCCGAACTTCACGAACTGCCTCTTCAAGATGTTGAGCAGCGTCCTCGCTGTCTTTCTCATAGCTCCTAAGGACTTCTGGCCTCACAGAGTCTGCTGCAAGCTTCGAGCTCATTGCACCTCTCGCAGGCTGTCCTCCACCCCCAGACATCGTGCCAGAAAGTTCGATAAGTTGACCCGTGAGGGTGACGACCTTCCAACGACGTTGCCCGTATGCGATGCGGTTTGCCTGGTCCATGTTTTCGGCGACAAGAGTGTTACCCAGTGCCTTGTAGAACGCCGGAGCGAATTTGGGGTCCTTGGGTTTGACGAGGTCGAACAGTCGAGGGACATTCTCGGGGGTGGCGATTGGTTGCATGCCAGCTGACGATGAGATTTTTTGAAGGATCATAAAGGATGCACGGCCGACGTTCTGGGATCGTAAATAACCAATACATGTTTGACCTTGCTCAACAGAATCGACGACCATATGGTGAAGTTGGGGACATGCAGTGGAGACCGCGACATCGTACTTGTCAGGAATTGTCCCGAGGCTTCCAAGGCGACCCTGCAATGGGGACAATCATCAGTGATCCATTAGTTGACACTAAGATACATGTGTAGAGCTCACGTGGAATCCATCAAGCCGACCTTGGGCCTTCAGCTTCGTAAGGCTATCGAGAACCCTATTTTGCGAACGGTTGTCCGCTTGAGAGGCTTTGGCTTCATCGACCTTCTGACGTGACGAGGATGCCTTCGCCCTCCATTCCTGGACCTTATTTTGAGCGTCCTGAACAATGAGTTTAGCATCACGTAATCTGCTGTATCCGCATTCCACTTACTCGCAGATTATCTTCGGCAGTACGTAAGTCGCGCTGGAGATGATTTTTGCTCTCCTTCAGCTTCGCGTGCTCAACCAGCTAACAGAAGAGGTCTAGTTTCATTCAAATTTAGGGAGAAACTATCCCTTACCTTGACTTCTTGGTCGCCCTGAAGATTCTCTAGATTTTCTTGTGCTTCCTTTCTTGCTTCCTTGAGAGCCTCCGCTTTCTGGACAAGAGCATCGCGCTCACTCGACGCTACGTCAATTTCGGCCTGCTTCGAATTAATCTTGGCAGTCCAGGGCTGAAGCTCCTTCTGTTTAACTTCGATCTGGTCGTGGAACACTTGGGTCTTATCTATGCGTATATATTCCGAATGAGATTTGTGCTTCACAAATGGACTTGAAAGTGGCACAAACCCTTCAGACTGTCACGAATTCCCTCAAGTGTCTTCTCCTCTGCGAGTAACGAAGCTTCGTACTCTTCGACTTTTGCTTTCTCCTTCTCCATTTTCTCTGAATTGTCCTCAATGTTGCGGAGAGCCTGGTTCTTGGCATTGGTGTCCTGTGAGAGCAAGCGTCGACGTCTATGACGGGCATGGGCCGGTCAAGATGACTCACATCCGTTAGAGATTTCTTCAGCTTCTTCGCCTTGGTGGTAGCATGTTTCTTGCGTTCCTGCAATCCAACTTCCTCTTTTTCCTTGGCGACAAGATCCTTAAGAGCAGCTTCGGCTGCAGTTTGCACTTCCTAATCGATTAAAAGTTGTCAAGATATCGAATGTCTGCGAAAAAAGGTAGCGTACGGCATACGTAGCTTCTCGTTGCTCATAATGCTTTCTAAGAGCTTCTAAGTGGTTGATGTCATCTTGATTGCGTGCCGTCTCGTCCGCTAGATCCTTTGATAACTTTGCCTGTGCGCAATAGGTGAGCGGTTTAGCGAGGTACCAGGCGAATGAGATGTTTACAATCGTCTTTTTGAACTCTCCCTCATTGACAAAACACCTCCAGAGGATCCACTGCCACAGTCTCGAAAGGGCCCGCACATGTTCATTCTTCAGCCTCAGATAGTCCTCAGCTTCCTTTTTCTGCTTTTCCAACGCTTTCTTTTCCTTCTCCACGATCCTCAGCCGGTTCATCTTCACCCCACGCTCCTCTTGCAGCCGCTCCATCTCCACCATGGCTTCGTCGATGGGTTCTTTGTACTTAGACGTCCCGATGATGTCTTCCAGGTACTCGAGGAGCCCTTCATCGTGCTCTGTCTGCGCTTTGGGTTTCATTTGTGCGATGGACTCGACTTCTCCCTATATAATTTGAAGAACTGTCAGGAGGGATAGGAAATATACGGAAAAGAATGACAGGCCTGGAGAATGAGGAAACGCTTGTGGTCTAAGTCGATGCCGCGTCCCTTGAGCAACGTTTGGACTTCTGTGTAGGAACTAGGCCCTCCGTTAATTGTATACTTGCTAGAGTTGTTCTTGAATGCCTGGCGTGCAACGATGAGATGCGAGCCTGGGATAACTTCGTAGTCTTCCGAGCCGGGCTATTGTTACTGTAAGAGGAAAGTTGCACAGGACTGAAAAACATCGGCACACCTCATCAATTATTTCTCTGAAGTGAACTTCGACGCTGCAATCCTGGAGATCGGGGTGGCGGGCGGAGTTGTGGATGAGTTCCGAAAGTTTGGCTTGCCTCATTTTCGTTGCACGATACCCGAACACGAAAAGAAGCGCGTCGATCGTGTTGGATTTCCCCGAGCCATTGGGACCCACAATGGACGAAAATGACTAGGGAGGAAAATCAATGTACGACAATCAGAAGCGATACTAAGACACTTACTTTGTGGAAGGGGCCAATCTCTTGTCGGCCAGCGTAACTCTTGAAGTTAATTAAAACCATCTTGTGGATGACCAACCGGGATTTGGGACCTGCTGGTTCCTCTACCATTGTCTGGGGAAGACTCGAGGGCGCAGGCATCGGCGGAGGGTCGAACAAGGACTGTTCATCCTCTTCCTCTTCAAGGCGACCTCCACTTAACGTGGTGCTGCTCGCCGCAGCCATGTCACCATCCTGAGCGTCCTGTACTATCTTAGTCTGGTGTTCCGCACGGGGACCAGCAGACATCCCCTTTGTGTCATCGGAGTCATCGGAATCTTCGATGACATGTGTTGCCCGCGTATTCGGCGCGGCACGAGGTTTTCGAGCCTTTGATTTTGGTTGACGGTTGGTGGTAACAGCAGGAGAATCTTCGTCGGAATCATACATGGCGTCATCATCGTTTGCCCGTTTCGAGGGACGTCCGTTGGCTCTAACAGGCTTCACCTCATCGTTTGAGCCTTTCTCTCCTTCCTCAGATTCGTGGACGACCGTCGAGCGCGACGTTCGACGTGATGGCCCAGCCTTCCTGGTATTCGCCACAGTGCTCCTCTTCGCCAGAGATGCGACTCTCCTTCCTTTCGGCTTTGGTTTTGGCTCTTCAAATTCACTCACGCCCTCTTCTTCCTCATTCAGCTCCTCGGGATCTACAGATGGTCGGGCCTTCTTCACAGGAGGTGATGAGTCATTCTCATCTTCATCGTCACTTTCAGGGACTTCAGGAAGCGTGTTCCGTGAGCGGGTTGATACACGACCATTAATACTGGTATCAGGCTCGGCACTAGCTTGTATGGACGACGACCTTCGCGTTCTGGAGGGAGGTTTCCCGACGTTCTCTTTCTCTGAAAAGTCAGGGTCGGCTTTGACGGTCCGTTTACGCTTTACCGGTAATGGTTCAACGGAAGCTGGTTCCACTGATGCTCTCGTTGAGCGGGAGGACCTTCTGGGAGGCATCGTCGCGAGTTGGAAGGAGAGAACTGTTCAAAACGCGTGCGGTCACACTCATGTCACGTACTAGTAACACGTGACTGACTTCTGACTGGAAATGAAGCGCTTAAACGCAGCTTTATAAACCTCTCTCTGACATCTGACGCCTCTGATAATCCATTGTATCTACCTATATCATCTCCCGCCGCGATACCTTCTATCCCGCTCAGTGTATTCTCTGTATCGACATCAACCACGTGCATTCCAAGTCACGACCACATCGTCATGAGTCACCATCGCCCAAGTGCCGTCTGTATCAGGGACATCTATTAAAGCGGACTCTACATTAACATCGTGGCCATAGATCGACTACGATCATGTATTTCCTGAAGAAGATGTCACGTTCTACAAGGAATTCGATGATATCGGTACTCCAAATCACTGCGATTACAGTTGTATCGTACTCAATTTGAATTATTTTTTAATCGTGACCAGATTCACGGATTAGCTCTCCGACAAACCCACCTCGAAACCGACCTATACCCACCCAGACCCACAGCGAGCCCCTGCTGTGGACCAAACCAGAGGAAACTCCGCGTAAGTTTCTCGGTCCCTCTCTGCTGCCGAAAATTAATGATGTGTCAGTGTCGTCTCCTGCATTCCCAGTTACTCCATCGAGTTCCCGTCGCCACAGGACAGTAAGTACCTCTGCGCTCAGCGCTATGAAGAAGGCTTTCTCCGACCTCGAGTTGCAATGTGAGGTTTATATCTCCCAATGCATTCGCACAAATCAATAACATATCTCTCGCTTACAGCAGCGCCTCCGCCAAGACCAACCCCTGGCCCAGCAAGTTCATTTTCTACTGTCGTGCGTTCGTTATCCTATATTTCCGGGGGGAAATGTATTGAGTAGCATCGTTGTTAAGGGAGGGCCTCGACGTCTTGTCATTATTGACGACGATGAATCTGATGAAGAGGGTGAAGGTTGTCTTATCTTCTACCCGATGTGATTACCCACTCATATCATCGCACACTCTCATAGTCTCGAGGAGTAATACACAGATCTTCTAATCCCGCTGTATCGTACTGACCGTCGTCTAGTTCTTACTGACACAGAAGAGCCTCTTTTTGATCCCTTATCGCCGACAACGTCGTCGACATCTCTTGGCTCCACAACATCCGGGATATCGGAGTGGTCCCTTCTTTCAGCAAGCTCGTCTTTTTCTGCTTCTGGTAAAAAACGGGATAGTGATGCTCAACATGCAACTACAGGTTCCCCCTCCAAGTACAGGAAGGTCGGAACCAATGAATATGATTCGTCATATCGCTCTCAAGCTGCGGCCTACTCGACACCGTCTCAATCTCAAGCCGTGGTACCCGATGTTTTTAGTGCTTCATATCAGTCCTCTGCAGCGCCAAAGCAAGAGGACATGCTGCATGCCCAAGGACTCTCTGTTCAATCATCAGGGACTGCTCCGGAGCAATTTCTCAGTAGCGTCAATCTTGATATTAGTATTATTGCTCATGATACTCGCATCCAAGTCTTGCTTGACGGAAACCAGATCTCTTGGGGTGTACAGTTTGAACTTGCTCGTGGTGTCACTACCGGCCAGTGGACTTGGGACGCAGTGGAAAGCAAAGTTGGGGAACTCAGGGGACCCAGCGCCAAGGCTGCTCAACGAGTCAGAAGTGTGATGCTCGACCTCCCCCAAAAGGCTCCCGATCTCACCATATGGTATGCACACATTCTACCTGATCTCGATACACTGTGTATCTAATATTACTGGTGACAGGGAGGAACTTGATCGTGAGCAAATGGCCATCATCGAACATTGCGAGCGTGGCCTTGGTCTCATGGGCGAATGGCAAGGCGATCAGGATTGGCATGGCGGGCAGATTCAGCAGCTCGCTCGATTGGTCAAATCAGACCGGTCATACATGATCCACCTCGAACCAATGGAGAAGCGCAGATCCCACCGCTTTGCGCGTTATCTTGGCTCGCGACGCATGATTCAGCTACGGGTTCCTGATGAGCTCGTCATGAAGGAACTCCCAGGTGTTAGAGCCTATCTGTCACAAAAGTTTGTTTTATGTGGACGTGTTTTTGTATCCCTGCATGCGAAGGACAATAGCGTGTACATGATCGAGACCAATGAAGATTATGAACGTCAACCGGGATCATGGTGCGGAGATGAATATCGACGGACATTCGCCGATGTTATCAACTGGCATAACCCACTCGAACTCAACAAAAACCAGGTACCTCTGTTACTTCTCTCAATGTTCTTGCAAATCTTATGACATTCTTCAGCCCATCAGCAAGTGGTCGACTCGTTTTACCCTTGGTTTGTCCAACTCAATTCCTGTTCTGATTTTTGACGAGGAAAACATTCATGATATCGACGATATATGTACGTGGTTTTTACTGCTTCATACTTATCCCTAGCATAACTCAACATTTCACAGATGCATCAGATGTGGAGAAGGGTTCAAAAGCGCCTGCGGAGAAGATTATGACTGATGGATGTGGTTTCATCAACCGTGCTGCGGGGATAATGATCCGCCGCAAGCTTCACCTGACCTGCCGACCAACAGCAGTGCAAGCCAGGATCAAGGGTGCGAAGGGTCTGTTCATCATTCATCCAACCGACACCGACCCAGAGCCCAAAATATGGATCCGAAAATCTCAAGATAAGATAAAGTACTTGAAGCCTCTCGACCGGGCACACCGCGTTCTTGATCTAGTTACAGTCTCGACCCACTCGGCATCAATCACGTTGTCGAGGCAGAGTATCATCAACCTCTGGCACAACGGAATCTCCGAGGACATCCTCATCGACCTACTGATCAAGGGCTTGACGGATGAAGTGAAGCCCCTGATGGATTGGAACACCCCACAGGCTATGATCGCCCTTTGGCATGCAATCAGCCGCATGGGAGGTGTGACTGGATCGAGGACTCTAAGACAGGTCGCTGGTCGGAGCCGTGCAATTGGGCTTCAGCGCCGTGAGTGGGGGCATGTCGATGTTGGGATGGAGGATGATCCTTCCTCTCCCAATCCTGCTGATGACCTAGCGACGCAGGCATTTTCTGGTCGCAATGAGGATAGTGGATGTGAGTCCTGCCTTTCATTTTACATATTGTCTTCCTATATCTTGTTTTTAGTACCTCTTGCATTGCATGAGTGTGCAGTGGAACTGGTCCAGTCCGGGTTCCACCCGAACGAGCTCAAGTACCTTCGCGACAAGATAAGATATATCGTCAACCAGGCGATTACGACGACGCTCGAAAAATATCAAATTCCGCTTCCTTTGTCTACAAAAGCATTCATAGTCCCAGGTAAGCAGTCTTCTTACATTGCTAAATGACACTACACAAATGAAAAACGAGCTCAGATCCTCTCGGTGTCCTCAAGGAGGGTGAGATCTTCTACAGATCTTCTCAAGAGATTCTCCATCCCGAGACGCAGACCTTTTTCAATGTCATGACGGGTGATGTGCTTGTAGGTTATTTCCCCGCCTATCCTGAAATCACTTCGCTTATGTATAAATTCTAGCTTGGGAGGTATGTATTGACTTGCTCATCGGATAGTGTAGTCTGAAGAATACATCCCAATAGGTACCCTCTTCGCCTTCCGTCGGATATCCAAAAAGTAGTACTTGCCCACAGGTGTACACGCGCGTACTAAATTTCAGTAATAGGTGCAAGCAGTTGATATTCCTGCTTTATACGACTGGCCAGATGTGGTCATCACATCCACTAAAGGATCTTGTAGCCTTGCGAGCCTTCTCGCGGGTGGAGGTATGTTAATTCTTGCTCTAATCGTCTCCGAGTATGTTACCCATCGAATCCTCATTACTAGACCATGATGGAGGTGAGTCTGTTCATCTAAGCAATTTTTACAATAACGATTCCTTCAATAGACGAGGTCTTTCTGATTTTGCTACCGCTAATTGTGCAGTTTTTCGAAAGCAAGCCGCTCACGGAGATGCCAAAGGCCTTGTTAAAGGACTACTTTGAGGGGCAGGTCGAATCTGTCACAGCCTTTTCGGAGCGTGTCAGCAAAGTGCCGACTAGTGCAGCTCAAAAGGCATTCCAAGAGATTTGCCTTCTTAGTCTCAATGACTCCAAAGTCGGGCTCTACTCGAATTACCACGACTATGCTGTGTGGAGACATGGCCTCGAGGATCCAAAGTCTGTCCGAATGGCCTACATGTTTGTCGACTGCGCTCAAATACCTTGTCTCTTTCATACTGATCTGTCTTGTAGGTTCAACACCCTCCTCGATTCCAGTAAAACTGGCCTACGACTCAAGCCTGGGGTATTTGAGAAGGATCGTGCACAATTTGGAAATCAGGTCCCTGACTCCACCGACTCATCAAAACCCTATATCCTTCATGCACTTTATAGGGCTGGCACCCTCGAGGGTGAGAAACTCCTTCAGGAATACGACGAGATGGGTCAAGATGCCGACCGACCTGACAAGGACCTCAAAGCTCCTTACAGTAGGTTCGCCGAGTTTGCTCTCAATGCTCACTCGGAGTGGAAGTATCCAGCATTCTGGGAGCAGCTGAACCTAGTCAAGGCACATGTTTCGGGGGTCCGGCAAGACTTCAACAATGCGTGTAAGAGATCCAAGGAAGCATCGCCAGGAAAGAAGAAACGCTGGACTGGACAGAAAGACCCGATGCTGGCCGTTTGCCACAAGTACGCTGAGGCGGTTGAAGGCGTCTCCCTAATCCAGAACATTGACGAAGTGAAAGCTTCATACGCCTACCATGAATCTCCCACTTTCGCATTCGCTGTGGCCTTTCGGGATCTCTGCCTTATCAAGGCGCGTGTACGTGGTATCGCCCCCTCTACTCGCGCCTTCGACGAGGCAAAAACGATTTCAACCACGTATCTCAGGGCGGTGGCTCGCATCGACACCGATTGATTGTAGTTCTACCTTCATTTCGATCTTTTGGCATCATTATTTGATCTCTCGCGTCACGTTCGATACCTTCATACTTCTTCACTGCAACACATTTTGGCTTGTTACTGTACAACTATGATCTTGGTTTTCGCGATGGTTGTCATGCTGGATTGTGATGTGGCCCCCAGTCCCACAAGACCTAGGAATAGAAGGCTCCTCTTCAACTGGGAAAGACGTCTCAAGAACAAGTAGAAGATCATCAAGCTTCTATCGTACACTGGGATCAAGAGGTTTTGGCTCTCGAGTTTAGAAGACGTGATGGCTGAAGAAACCTTGCCCTTATCAAGAATTCTGACTGCAGGAGACGATCACAGCCTTCGCATGGATGACCTGAACACCGGCACTCGAGATATATGCAACGTGAAGCTGGGATCAAAAAGCGTGACGAGTGAACACAGAAAGCCATCGAATACTGACAAGCTGTTCGTGTGCTCGATTGGAAGGAGCTGTCGCAAGCCAGCCGCTGAAAACCGCAAGACATACTTGGGCAAACCTGAAACCGTCCATTCGCAAAACGGAAATCACACGGTCTGATCTGAACCATTGGATTGAGGCCAGTCGCGTACAGAAGATACAAATTCCAGTGCTCAATCAGAAAACTCACCGGTAGCAAGAATCCAGAGAAAAGTATGAGAACGCGGATGCGGAAGTCAAATTGTCCGAAGGCTCAAGTCCCCCAACCTCCAGCAGTGCAAGAATCTATAGAACATCAACCAGGGTTGCCGACTCGAGCTCGCCGCTGGAACGACAAACCTTGGCTTGGATTACAGTCATTGATTTCCCAACACGAGCCTAAGCCCTCGAGCCTACATCACTCCAACACTGAGTACTCAGTTGCGGCTTGCATATTCTCGGTCTCGCGGTGTCCTATTACCTCGCTCTAACGCTGCAGCTCCAAGTCGTAATGGCAAAGTCATTGACGCAAGACTTTTCATCCTGGCATCGTCATCCAATATCGCCTGGGGCAGAGGAGCAGACACGTCCATGACCTGGAATCTGCGCCATGTCGGATAGAGCATATAAAGTACAGCCAATGTAGAGGGTCAAATCTGAAGTTGTGAAGTGATTTCTATCAGATTTGAGCTCGTGATCATCAATTGTAGAGTGGACGGAAAACCGCCGCTACCGTATTTTAGTTTTACTTTCTCGCTCGCGTCTTTGGTAGTTTCTCACGAGTTTCAAGCAGTCATGACAACGCTAGCAAATTTAACATTCCCGCTGAACTTGACGACGACGGATATAAATTCACGATCCGTTGAACCTCGACTACTGGCCCTATTATGGCTGTCGCGACGAACGATATCGATGGCGCGCTCTCGTCGTTGGAACTAGATGAACCTAACATCAGCACCTCAAAAACCTTCCACCCAGCCGAGAAGTCTCCAACGCGTCTCGAAAATGATGCACAAGATACAGGCACACCGAGCCAGAAGAAGAAGAAGAAGAAGAAATCCAAGAAGTCAGCCAAGGCGAAAGAGACTGCAGCTTCTGTCAAAGGGAAAGCACAGGATGTACCGGAGCCTGGCAGTCGCCCACCAGCTCTATGCATTAGCAGGAACAAACACTGGCGATACATCAGTTCTTATCATGTACGTGGAATCTTTTAACGGAAACGAATATATAGAACTTGACTACCATTAGGGCCCTTGGCTTCAACTCCCGCTCGAACTCCTTGAATCCCTGCTCGTGTTAAACATGGACCCAGCGACGCTCTCTGTACCCGAGACGCGTTTATCCTCACTCCCGGCTTCCCCGTCAAATTTCTCATCAAACAAACAGCGACTTCAGAGCTTGGGCGACTATACACCGCCAGATTCACCCCGAGGCACATATTCGACACTACCTCTCCCGCCTCCCTTTCCTTCCCCGAAACCGGGAAAGGCTACGCCGCCTCCCATAGATCCGGGAGTTTTCCGCTCGGTTCTTTCGATCCGCAGGCTTATAGACGAAGCTGCTGAGTTGTCTGTGCGAGCGTCTTCCGGGTTATCCGCCGCAGAGCTAGGATCCATGAGGAATGGGTCGAATTTGAATAACAGTCCATGGGCTGCTGCTCAAGCTCTTGGTATCAATCCGCTTGGATCTTGTGGGGGAGGTGGAAGGAATGTAGCCATGTCGGCTATGCGCTTACATCGATTGAGAGTACTTGCAGTCCAGAAACTTGCACAGGCGTATAAGGCAGATGAGATTGCTTCAAGCGTCATGGTCATGCAGGGGGGTAGTGTATTTGATGATGTCGCGGAGCGTGTACTAAAGAATGGTGCGTTGCACTCGTTTATACTCCGAAATTGTGTTTTGACAATTCAACTAGATCCTGGTGACCCGGATGCAAGATATGTACATTTTTTCCATGAAAAGATTCCATCACGGTTCGTTTTCCCTTACCCCCGGTCCTTTTTTCCCGTCTCATAACCGTTCGCATTCTTAGACAACTTGCGGAGTCAACGACGACTAAAGTTTTGGACGAGCTAATAGCAGCTCAACCCCAACGCCTTGAGTATTATCGAACTCGGGGGATAGTCCACTGCTTCAAGGACGAGTATCCGCAAGCAACTAAGGACTTCACTTACGCATTGAAGGAAGCCCGGGCTGTGCGCAAAGCCAAGATGATGCACAGGATCAATGCATCCACGAGTGAATCACGGGGCATCAAGAACGGGAAGCGGAAGAAGTCAAACGCCAGCACGCACACCAACGGCCAAGCACCGCCGGATGGAACTAGTCCAATGGGTCATGAAAGCACCATCGACGGACTAGATGGGGAGCCACTATTACTCCATCCTTCCGTCCTCCCGGATGCACCTGACCCGCTCGAACCCCAATTGTTGTTTCTACGCGGTGCAGCATTCTTGCAACATGCGGTCTACTTGATTGAGAGCGCAATATTGAAGCTCGAGGAAATACGCAAGGTGCTTTCGGTGGATGGGGCGGAGCTGAGGCTTTGTTATATCGAAAACGGAAAATATGGCGGAGTCGAGATCGGTAATCCCGACGGTCCCCTGGGGAAGCAAACCGGACCGAAAGTAAAGGCTTACAGAGAGGTGTTGGGAGAAAAGGGGTTTAAGGAGCAAATTATGGGCCTACTCAAGAAGAGCATCCGTGACCACGAGAAATTTCAGTCGCACTTCGACTCGCTCGAGTCGCCCAACGCCATTCCCACTGGCGACATCGCATACCAGACCGAATTTGCATTTCTCCTCTCGGAGAGCATCCGACCAGGGAATCACAACAACCTTCCCCCGCCTCTCCCTAATGCCCCGGCGATGTTCACGACATATCACCCGTTACTTGTGGAGTCACATTTTAGTGTCCTCATCTGCCAGCTGATGCTTTCCGACTTCTGTTCGATCCTCCCGACTTTTGTGCGGACTGCTGCCCTGGTGGATGGGCTGGAAGGCTATCCTATCTTTCTGCCCCCGCGATCGATGGGCCAGGCTGAGTTTATCGAGGTCCTGGAGCGACTTGCAGGCGGGTGGAAACATGGGACGCAGCCACATTCTTTATCCGCTCTACGTGGTAAAGCACGCCTGTCGATCGTTGCTCCGTTACCTTCACCTGTTCCTCGTCCCCCGTCACCGACAGAAACAATGTCCTTGCCAGATGACGATACGTCTTATACTCGTTCTTATGCGTCTTCATCAGCATCTACCTCGACATCGAGAAAGAACAGCGACTCCCAGCAGGGCGAATGCAGCTTCGTGCCCCACGCACACAACATCACTAGCGTATTTCATGCGTCTCCGCCTTCTAGTCCCTCTCCCAGAGCCGATGGTGTACAAGCCCTAGACTGTGCACGGATCCTTTTAGCGCCAGTTGTAAAGCGTCAACGTCAGCGGGAAAAGGCGGCAGCGGAAAAGGCGGCGGGCGCCAGTGGGAAGAAGAAGAGTGCAACGATCAATATTCCTTTGCATGGACCGAGGGTGGAGATTATACTTGCGTGGCTTGGGGCGGTACATTTACCTGAGTTGGACTTGTTCTAGTATGGTGGAAGTATCAGTAGGTGAGGTGGGTTGTTTGCATGGTGGGTGTACATGTAGTGCCCATGCTGGTCTGCCTTGTTTGTAGCCCTTTCGCAGCATGGAAGGAAGGTTTTGTGATTACACTGGCTTACACCCTTGTAAGTTGAATGCGTTTGTTGCAGTGATAAATACTAGTATCATATCTGCCGTCAGATGAACAGCAAGTTGTTCGTGAAAAGTAGAATCGGGCGATTGATTTTCAAAGCTTTGGTAACTTCTAACTCGCTAAGCTTTCCTCCGGTTCCGTGGATGTAAGCTATGAAGGAACTTGAAAGTGCGGATGGATGACACAGCATCTTATCGAGGTACGACCAACCTGTCGAACGTCAACGCCCTCAGTCTTGAAACCCCTCCTGAATCTCAGCTTGTTCATCACGGTCGACTCTGTAAACTAACTGCATGTCCGATTCGGGGGGAATCAAGGGAAACTCTTCGTACTAGGCGACAATTCGTGCGCA
Organism: Tricholoma terreum; assembly: GCA_003316345.1. Lineage (NCBI taxonomy): Eukaryota > Fungi > Basidiomycota > Agaricomycetes > Agaricales > Tricholomataceae > Tricholoma > Tricholoma terreum. Next base: position 15,396 of record QFEU01003975.1, read on the forward strand.
CTCAGCACCACACTTTGTCCCATAGTCGACGGTCACCCAGGGGGCTTGTTAATCTGCAGACGAAGGGCTTGGTCAGAAATACAGACTGCAGACAGTGCTAGAATTATAAGCTGACATACGACTTGTTTGAGGTGCTCACCGTGGGATGTGTTTGATGTAATGGACATTGGTTAATCATATTCTGAGGAGTTCGCTGCGCAGATGGGACTGAAAGGCAAGGTATTGCAGTTGACCTGTGGTCCTTGCGGGTTTTACATGACTGATAGCTCCGAGTGTCATTGCCAAGTATCTCGGTGATTGCGCTACGGAGTCTGGAATGTGATCATTGGGAGATAGTCGAGCCTCGGAGTATACACATAGCCCGAGAATCGTGATATCCTGGTCTCTTGTGCGATAATATCACCCTCCCGGCTGCGGCAATTAACGCTGTAGAATCCGATGCTCGAGAACCTAGGGTCGTTGGAATACTCTTCAAAAGGGGAGCGATCCTCTTGCAGGGTTCACACGACTCTTCCCACAGGTCGATGACGACTATTTTATCACTATCGACCTGTGTAACGGATGAGCGATTGAAGGGATAACTTGAAGTCAGCAAGTGATTACAGACACGTACAATTCGTTGAAAATCGAGACGAGAATTGATTGATGTAACACCCATTTCTTATTTCTCGGAGAACCCGCAATACCATAAGTAGAGTGAGATCAGGAATATGCATTCTCTGATTTCCAATTCTCACGTTCGGGAAGCATACTTAACGCGCTGGCTTGGTCATTCCAATCCCTCTTGAACTGACGGAGCTCTATCGATAGATGTGGCACGAGTGGTATCATAGTACAAATAATTTCGACAAATTTCTGTTGGGCGCAGAGAGGCTGACATTTACACTCCTTCGATTCCGGCTGTGACAAGTTCCTAATTGGTGAATGAATGATACTGACAAAAAAGAAAGAAAAACTAGTACGATACCTCAAGCTTCGCAGGAATAGCTCCTACTAGCTCCTTAGATTTGTTACCGGATTTGAAAAGCATGAACGTTGGCATCTGATCGGCGGGGAAGCTTTTAGGGACGAAACTGACCCGAATTGGATACTTACTGCTCGAACCCCGGCGGCAGTTGAGATGTCTGACCATTCATCGACATCGACCTTGTAAAATTTGATGGCAGAGAATTTATCAATGCTACTAAGCTTTTCGAACATGGGAGACATGGTACGACAAGGGCCACACCACGTCGCCGTGAAATCGATCAGAACGACTTCGCCGCTGTTAACCTTTGCGCGATTAGGGATTATGCAATCGACGATCCAAAGATCGGACGTACAATAGCTTCCAAGGTTTTCAATTCATCGTTAGGATATAAGACACCCATTATGAATGATGTTGTGGTTAAGAGTAGATGGGTACTCACTGGCTTCCGAGTCAATTTATAGTTCCGATATCATCCAAGAATGACGTCATTAGGATCTGTAATCCGTCCACGTGATTTTCGACAAGGTCATGCGTTTGATTCAAATTTTTGACCAAGGCCCAACATGCATCTTATGTACACGTTAGACGAGTCTGGAAACAGGCTGTACACTCTAAGGGTGAGTCCATTCATCAGAAATTCGAATCTGCTAATAGTTACCTGTGAACAGAAAAAGACAGATGCGGGAAGGTTAACGAAATCTGCCCACCCTGGTATTTTGACTTTTCTCTTACCAGTTCAGTCAGCAACCAACACTTTTTCCAAGCTCGCTTTTCTCCAGATGACAAGTTTTCTCGACACCGTGTCACTCTCAAAAAGCGCCATGGCGTATTGTTGACCCAACTTCCCTGCAAACCTGTGTAACACTCATAGTTTCTGGGACAGTGGATAGGTTGGTGGGATAGGTGTAATGATTTGATGGTGATTGGCTGAAGTGGATAGTCTCGTCCGTTCGTGTCGAATTGCTTTCCACATGTTGAAGTATCACAACTTCCTGGTTTCTATGATAGTCCCACACCTACAATCAAAAGTAGGGCCGTATAAGTTCGTACTTCTAGCAGTATGAACCATCCAGGCATCGGAATCCAAATCTCTTCAAGATCTGTGCTTACTCAAGTCTTCTTTTTCATCTGGCACTCGTGACAAATCGCTGACAAATTCAAGCCCGATCATTTATTAGTAGCCTGCCGACTCGGACTCATCATTCGCGCCTTCATTCAGGCCCACGCGCTCTCATTGTTGGAAGAGCATGCCTGAGACAACGCACAAAGTCCTCATTTCTCCAGCCCCAGGGACCGTCGTTGCACCTATATACCAGTATTCTGAGCAGCAGGCAGCACAGATAAAGGATCTTCGACAGGCACGTCGAGAACATCTTCTAGGACGTTGGCAAGCCACTGATGTCAATTTTGGCTTACATCTCATTAGTATGCGGACACGATTGCACTCCCTGAATCAGACCCGTATCAGCCATGGGAGCTCAGATGGCTGGACAAGCCGGATACGATACCGCGCTACATGCGGGCATCCAAGTGGAACCCCACAGACGCGCAGAAACGTATCAAAGCTACCATGGAGTGGCGCAGGGAGTTCAAACCTGACATAATACCGCCGGATGAGGTCAGGATAGAGAGCGAGACTGGAAAGATGTACGTGGGATTAAATCCATTCCTCGCATATACGACTAACGTGCGTCCCTACGTGTAGTATATTGAATGGATTCGATAGAGATGGGCGGCCTATACTATATATGCGTCCAGGGCTCGAGAATACCCAAACAGGACCCCGCCAATTGCGACATCTGGTGTGGTGTCTGTTCGTTTGTCCTTTTCGTACTTTGTTGCCCGAGTTGATTCCGCATTTGAAGAGAACGGGCCAAAGATTTAATGCCGCCGGGCCAAGAGTCCCTTGTAATTATTGTCGACTACAAGTCAACCACTCTACGTACTAATCCGTCGATATCAGTGGCTAGCAAGGTAGGATTCAAGCCACTATCGAATAAATGGAAAAACTTAATATCATCAGGTTCTGACTATTCTCCAACAACACTACTGCGAGACGCTCGGTCGGGCGCTCGTCGTCAACCTCCCTATACTGCTCAATTTCTTTTATAAAGGAATCTCACCTTTTCTGGATCCGATAACTCGGGATAAGGTTAATTTGCTTGTCTTCCTTCAGGGCATGATGTCTGATGCCGATGGTGTTACTTACCAGATGCGATTCAATCCAAATCTCGACGAACTTATACCTCCTTCCCACTTGGATGCTGATTTCGGTGGCGAATTCCATTATGAGTTTGAGCCTAATAGTTACTGGGAACAGATCGTTTCGTATGTCATTCTCTCCCTCACACAAGTCCCGTGTTCTAATCTGCATGGATAGCGCTTGTGGGATCGCACCTGATGGTACACGCGTGGAGAAGACGGACGATAAACCTTGCGATACTCCCTCCCCATCTAGTAGTTCGGTGACGCCCTCAACTGCCGAGTCAGCAACATCGTGAGCATATCCACGTATCTGCTCACTATATGCATATATTGATAAAAATAATTATAGGATCGAGACTATGAATACTACACCTCCCACATCAGTAATCGAAGAAAAATTGAAGCATCTTTCTCTTTCTACAGTTGTGGAACCGCTGCATCACCACGAATCTGCTACCCCAGCTATATCTTGACGTGTTCTAGCCGAAAGTAACACGCCTATTGTAAGCTTCATGTCGATTAGATTGTTTTTGCAATGCTTTCACTGTATTTCGCTCAATTTCATCCTTCATGAATTCTAAAGAGCACACATGATTCTGTGCGAGTTCTGATCTGATACTGAAGAGGATTCCCAGATGTGATAAAGCATTAGCAGACCTCGACCTCGGACCCGTCTCTCACTCCCGTCGCTACTCGCCTCACCACGCCCTTCGCAGTTATCAACCACCCAACCAGACTCTAATCATCGAGACAATGACGAGTGCAGCCGCATTCCTGTTCAAGCCCCATCTCCCCGTGCCAGACCAGTCCATCGTCAAAAATCGTGCTTGAATTTCTCACGAGAGTAATTTGAAAGAAAAAAAACACAATTATGTGGACAGCTACACGAGACGAGTAGTGATAGAGGGATCGGTATCAACCGTGCTGGGGTGAAGCCGATTTGGAGTTGAAAGCTTGGATTCCGACAAGTAGGAGAGTAAAAGCACTCACGAATGGTTCAAGATAGCTGAAATGAACGTATGTAGGCGAATGATCAGATCGGATATCATGCCCGAACAACCAAAGAAGCAAAGGCGACTGACTTGCTCGAGTTTTCCATGCATTCTCTAATCTATTTGCATCGCCTTGAGGATTCAACCAGTGAGCCATCCCATGGCTACGCACTGCAGCTTCCCCTCTCCCAATTGAGAAGCATGATGGTGCCTGCGTAGGCTGCGAAAATGGCTCAGTTGGAGGGCGGGGACTCCGGAGATGGATTGGGAGGTAAATGATGAGGGATGTCCAGGAGATGGCTGTGGCTTTGGGGAGGGTGTTTTGTGGGATGTGTAATAGATGGGGTTTACTGGGTCAGGGGTGGGGCTTTAATAGACGGTGGAAGGTGGACCCATGGATTTCCCGTTTGACTTGAAATCATCCCAACTACGTCACCTCGATATATTCCCATACCTTCGATGCTTCCTCTCATTGCGTGCAGCATGTGAGAAGGAGCAATGGAGGTGGCTTAAAAAGAAATCTGAGTGGATATATGAATTTCAGGTCCTGACACCCCCTTGCTGACCACTGGCACAACCGTGACTGCAAAAGACCAGTCCACAAAACCACCTTTAGAATCAAATCAACAATCTTGTTAAATTCCACCTCAATGCAGGTGCATGGAAATTTATTAGTCTAAAGTGTTAGGTTATCCAACAGGAGGGGCCTTGATCCTCGAGGTAAGTCTCATAGAGTTCAGTCAATAACACTACCTATCTGGGCATATATGTCAAATAGTTTCTTGGGATACAGTTTGTCTTGATACGGCAAAGTAATGCACATGAGTGGATAATTAAATGTCGACAGCATGTTGAATGTAACTGAATATGACTTGCCATGAAATGCAGTAGATAAAAAATCATCACTTTCAACTTTGGTTTGTATGTTCAATGAACTCAAAACATGACCCAAAAAGTGTGAAAGGAGAAGAAAACAAAAGAGTCAAGGAAAAACAATCGACACACCAACAAGATGACCCCAGAGCATGAAAAGAAATAAGTATTATCATATCAAACTCCAGCTTTCCAGCTTGACGGCGGCGGAGCCTTTCTCACACCACGACCAACACTCGCAGGTTGACTAGTCGTCCTTGACCTGGGTGTCCCACGTGCAACATTCGAACTACCACCACCTCCGTGCGGCACAGGCGGAACCGGCGAATAAACCCCTGAATTCCGCTGCCCAGCACCCCTTGCTTTACTAGGACCGAGCTCGCCATACGAACTCCTCGACGAGTTCCACCCACCCCTACCCCCGCCTCCGCCTCCACCTCCAGCTCCACCTTCACCATATTCACTTCTTGCACCACTAAACCCATCATACATCGATCTCGAGCTAGGCGGGAAGATCATTGAGCCATTGGACCACCCATTCCCCAGCCCACCCATCCCCATCCCCATCCCAAACGGCGGCGGCCTCATAACCGACGGACCACCACCACCACCACCATACACACTCCCCCCGCCAAACCCACCGCCGATACTTGACCCGCGCTCCCACTCGTCGCCCGCGGCTGCCATCGCTTGCTGCGCAACAGCCATCTGGTACGCCTGTTTCGCATACATCATAGCTTGCTGGTGCGCGACGAAGAAAGATGGGTCTGCACCACCTGCGAATGGCATTTGTGGGTTCTGTTGCTGCTGCCATGCGTTCATGTTCATCATGTTGGGGTTCATGTTATTCCACGCTGTTGGGCCTCCGAATGGCATTTGCATTTGCATAGAGTTTGGACCGCCCATCGCCATCATCGGGTTTATCGCTGACGTCCTCGAGCCACCCATCATTTGATTGATAGGTATATCGTCCTCGTCGTCATCGTCATCGACGATCGGTCCACGTCCATTGATGACATTCCCCAGCTACAGATACCAGAAACCATCAGACCCCACAGGACATTCAAATATCGAAAGAGAAACTAACCTCAATAGCAGCCTTCGCCTCACTCCTCCTCCTCTCCCTCCTCCTCTCCTCCACGTCCACATCCCTATTCTTACCCCTATCCACAGGAACCTCCCTCTTCTTCGCGCCACTACCACTACCACTCCTCCCACCACGCAAATCCTCCTCAAAACTCACACTCCTCCTCCTAGTACGTCTCCCCTCACCCGCACTCCTCACAATCCCACCCGCACTCCCACTCAAACTCCCACTCCCCACATCACTCCCATCCCTAGGCGTAAATGGCGCACGCCCACTGCTCGAATCCCCCGTCGAACTCGCAGGACTCTCCCGCTTATAAACATTTGCAAACGGTTTAGGAGGCGGTAACGCTGTTTTGAAAGATGACGTAGATGATGAAGTAGGTTTTGATATTGCGGGTGCGCTCGGTACTTTCGTATTCGATCCCAGTGGTTTGGACGTAGGACCTTTGTTGAACGGAATCGTATTCAAGCCCGACGACCCAGAGGTGGGCGACTTGGAAATAGGGATGGCACCACTCAACATCGTACTGCTCCTCTGTCTTGCCCCAGGACTACCACTACCATCATTCTTGTTGTTCGCATTCAAGTTGTTAGAAGAGGCCAAGATCCCAGGCTTCGCGCCAGAAGATGACGTAGGTGATGGAAGCATCGTGGTACTCCTCTGCCTCGCTCCTGCATCCACCCCAACCTTATTAGTTACCATGGTGGTGGTGGTGGTGGTGGTCATAACAGTAGACGTCCTCACAGGCCGCGACGTAACACTAAACGAAGGTGTCGGGGCCCTCTGTTTAATCGGTATCGGCGCAATTCTATCTTCCTCCTCCTCCTCCTTCAAGTGCTCTGGATCCGGATCAGAAACAGGAGACTGTGGCTGAGATGTCGTCGGAGAAAGGGACAAGGAAATCGAGGCACTCCTCCAGTCAACCTTTCCCACTGGTGATCTTTTTCGAAGTTTCGTTGGAGCTCGTTTCGGGTCGGCCTTTTCTCGTTCTTTCCCTTTCCCCTTTCCCTTGGCCACAGTAGCCTTCCCCTTCCCACCAGCACCAACTTTACCTCTCCCATAATCACTCTCACTCTCACTTTCACTGTCACTCTCATCCCTATCACCTCGACCT